>PVIA01014641.1:0-26161 GCA_004024845.1 Tonatia bakeri
AGTTTCTGGTGAATTATCCATTTACTTTTTACTGTTCTCAGTATAACTGACATATATAACTCCATGGTTGCTAACTTAACCAATAAATCAATTTACTACTCTATCCAAGAAACTACATTCTGAGAACCCCACCAGGAACTGGGGAATTAAAAAATATGTAAAATAATGGCCTTTGTCCTCAGTGGACTTCATAGTCTAGTATGTGTGTTTTTCCTTAATGATGTATTTGATCTGGCTCTTTTCCTTCAAAAGAATCATACTTATTTTAAGGGATTATAGGTACATTTGACATTACATGATGAAAAATGATGCCTTTTCACATTAAAAAAAAGGTATTTACATTACAACTATAGTGATTCTCACAAGAAAACTTGTTTTTCTTCCCTGCAATCAGAAATTGCCACTATAATTTGTTAAATGTATATTCAGTCCATTTTTAAAGATTAAAAATGTTTGTATCACTTTTCTGCAACTGATTCGGAATAAAGGGCCTCGCCCACCCCCTAGCTCCTGGTTCCTCTCGCAGGAGGCAGGCACTGTCCTCTGTGTACTGCACGCCTTTGGGAAAGATTCTGTGCCTGAACAAACGTGTGCGTGGGGCTTGTACCCAGGTGGTAACAACTGCACGTAGGCTTTGCCCCGACCTTTTCTCCCATTCCGTGTCAGTATGTGAGGAATAAGGAATCTCTTTCCTTTCCTGGCTACATAAGATTGTTGAATGAATATACCCTAGATTATTTAATCTATTACTGATGAATAGTCACGTGTTTCCTGTCTTCTGCTGTTACAGTGACAACCCTGAACCTTGCTGTACATATCTAGGCAGGTGTAGCCATAAGCAAATGCCCTAAAACTGTCATTTGCCCTAAATATAAGCAGAGTCCCATTTCATTGTGTGTTTTTGTTTTGGAGGGCTGTTGGGCAGCTTCACTGATAGTGCCTCTTCTGAGGATGCTCTAGCAGAAGCAGTGAACTGGAGGATTATTTGTGACACCTTTCCCCACACATGGGCGATGCTGAGACTACATGCAATTAGAAAATGCAGTGATTCTGCTCCTCCGAAAACGTGCAGCTCTGGCATGTGGAGACGCGTTTTGTCCCCCAGCGCATCCTGCGGTGTGAGACGGGTTAGGAGCATGTCATGGTTGGCTTCTCCCGAGCAGTGTGACCACGGGCGGACAGCTTATTTTTCTGCAACTGTGTGTTCTCTGTAAGATCTGGACGCAATACCTACCTCATAGGGCTTCCATGAGCAACAATGGAGATAATGTACGTGATGTGCAGTGCTTTGCAGATTTACCCAATAAATAGTAGCTCTAAGTCCACACATGCTGCTTTTGGTCAGAATACTTTCATTTCTCTGCAGTCACTTTTGGAACTAGTTTATGAACTGTGCAAAATCTGTCACTATTCTGTAGTCACTGTCTTGGTTGTTGATGAAAATCTACAATGCCCACCTTGATCATACCACCTGGCTCACAAGATTTGATCCCACATGGCTGAGTCATCAGTGGAATGGATTGCAGCCTCGAAGAATAAAGGTTCACCACCCTGAGGGTATTCCAGCTGCTGCAGCCTTGGGTGTTCCTTGTCATCTGTCACCGTAGCCTTGTTACTGTGTGGGGGAGGAAGGTCTCTCTGTCATACCTTGTGAACACAGCTCATTTAGAAATCAGGGCTTCCCTCGGGAGTGACACTTCGTGCCACTGACAGGATCATTTCTACTGGTGGGAGCCACCCAGCTGTTCCAGGGTGAACACGGGCTCATGCATGGGGCACTGGCCACAGCCTCTCCTCGCTGTAAGTTCTGCAGCAGTGGACGGGCGTGCGGAGTTCTCAGATGAGGTCATCTTCCCGAGATGCAGGGGGAGCTCAGAACCAGCAGACTTCAGGGTGCAGTTGTCGGGGGGGAGGGGGCAGCGGTTGTGATCGTGGAGGTCACGTTTTCCCTGGGTGTTTTGTGGGGACCCTGGCCTCACAAACCAATGGAATGATGGGAAGAACCACTGCAAGATGGGCCTTTTTTTCCTTTAAAATGTTTGAAAACTTCTGTTGATGTGATTTAAGAAAACTTATTGCCACACGGACCATAAAAGGAAGGTCACTCACATGTGAAAAATAAGACTTCGGGATTGATGGTGGAAACCAAAGAAGTACATTGAACTTGAAAAGCTTATCCTGAAACTAACCCTCCCGAACAAACAAAAAGAGAAAAACCAAAACCACCTTATTTAGAACCATCAAGAAGGGCTATAGTTTGTTACTGTATGTACTTTAGTTACTCGATGTCTTAATAGGCTTCTTCAGATTTACTATTTTGTGCAAATCAGCAGTTACCTGCCTCTGATTTAAGGGCAGAATTTTGCTTCTTTTTGTTCCTCCTCCAGTCAGTTTTCATTTGTGTGACTTTGAAGTTGTGTGTTTCTCTAGTTGCCTGAGCATAGGGGTTCACAGGGCACATGTACACATACATGATGTTTTCCTTTCCACTGAGCCACTTGCTCCCTGGACACACGGCTGGTGTTTGTTTTTCCGCGAGGCCTCCACGTTTGAATGCTCCTGTTACTCCCCTGCAGGGACATTGCATACCGTACTGGAGCAAATGAGGCTTTGCACATAGCATTTCCATTCCTTATGCAGATGAATGAGTTCTTTTTTTCCCTCCTATTAAGGCCTTGTGGAAAGGAACAGGGCGGTGAAGGGAAAATATTTTGAGACATTGCCTGGTCTTACTAGGGGAGTTAGTGACATTTAGACTTGGACATGGTCAGTTTATACCTTCCCTGCATCTGGGTGCGACATAGTCCCAGACTGGGGACCTCATGGATGGCATGTTCTGCAAGGCATGGGAGACAAGAAGAAGCTGGGGTTCTGTGGGACGTGCGTGGGTGAGGCCTGAGGAAGGGTGCAGTGCGGGGGCCTCGTTCTGACACAGGCACTCACGGGACTGGGACGCGGGCGAGGTGCCACGCGCGTCGTGCGGGCGGCCGTGCTCAGCCCGCATTCGTTGAGGGCGGCCGCAGGATGAGCAGCTGTGAGCTGGGGCGGTCTCCGTTCCTTCTGTGTATCAATGGTCTCGGCATCTTGCCATGCTGGGGGTTCTAGTGCTGAGAGACACTTTTTCAAACATGGGCCCCGAGTGTGAATCCAGCTACTTTTTTGGGGATCCAGCTGGAGAAACAGGGATCTAATCTGACACTGGAGGGAAAACTAGCAACTTTTTTATTTATTAAAAGATGGCACATGAGCTTTGTGCCGTGTAAATGTAACGGAAAAGATTGTATATCATGTACTTCATGGGCAATTTAAAGGTGACTTTGACTAAACAAATCTGATGTCTCATTGACTTGAGAATAAGATGCAATGACACTTAGAGTCTTTGTTTCTCATCTTCACCATCAGTCAAGTGAGCCGGGATAAGGTGACCATTTACAGCTTCTCCATCCATACATTGTTGTGACAGAAGATAAAAAGCAAATTATAATACACTTGCAAGAAACACACGACTGCTAGGGAGAGCTGTTAACACCCTGCATGCAGCGGTGTTAGATGACCAGGGATTGTTAGCCCTGTAAGCAGCGGTCTGGTTGGGCCTGGCCCCGGTCTGGGTGGAGGACAGTGCTGGCCTGTAGAACAGGCTCTGCCTCAGCGACAGGCCAGGTGCCTCGGCTCCTCCGAGCGCCCGGCAGCAGCTGCCATGGGAAGCCTCACTGCTTTCCCTGTAGGACAAGTCGGGTTCTCAAATAGCCAGACAGTGGCCACTAATTCCAAGTCAACTTTTCTCTCTCTTTGTTGTTATTTATACTCCCAGAGTCTTACCATCTATCTGGGCCTTTGTTTTACTGTCTGACTTAGGGGCTTCCTGTCTCAGTTCTGTACTGGGGCAGCCATCTGACGACACTCCTGACAGCAGGAGTGACACCCCGACTCCTCCGAACATCTACGGCAGGGGCACCAAACTCACGGGGGGCCACATCAGCCTCGTGGTTGCCTTCAAAGGGTCAAATGTAATTTTAGGACTGTGTAAATGTAACTACTCCTTAACAGTAAACCGAGAGCTTGGCTGGGTAGAAACAAGGTGCTGGGCCAGATTCAGCCCTCGGGCCTTGTGTTTACCACCTGTGATCTAAAGCAAAGTAACCACAGAGACCCTGGCCCGATCTGACCCGCCGTAGTGACCCAATGCTGGTATGTTATTTGGGGCCCATGAGGTCATCAGTGTTACATGTGGCCAAGTAATTTGGCCCAAGCTCATTGACAGCGCAGACACAGAGACATTCCTGGTTAAACCTGGTCCGTCATATGCCGTGGTCAGAGCATGGAAGTGTTGACTAGCATGAAAGAAATTTGACAGTTTGAAGACACTAGATGAACCAGTGGAGTGACTTCATTGATAAACTACTGTGGAACAGTGGCACATGCTTTAAAATCACAACAATGTAAGAATTATGGGGCACTCCTTGTCCCATAAGACGTGTTTAGCAAGTAACCGGCAGTAGAAGTCAGACATACACAATGCCAGGAAACCGGAGGGTTTGGGTGCTACAAGGGGGGGACCCAAAAAACCTCTGGAATTATCTTCTGGAGGGCAGGCCCCATGTAGTGCAGGCTTCCCCTGCTAGGTGAGTGTTCCAGGAACCCATCTGTATCAGTGCACCAGCTGGCACTGTTGTGAGAGGCTGCGTTTGGCTTCAGGGAATTTTTCTTTTGAAGACCCTTTCAGTGTGGAAAAGGTGAAAAAAAAATGGCAGAAGCACTAAAAGGCATCAAAATTGGTGAGTTCAAAAACTGTTTTGAGCAGTGGAGAAAATGTCTCGACAGGTGTGCTGCATCAGATGGAGAGTACTCTGAAGGTGACTGAAGTTTACACATGTCAGAATAAATACACAATTTTTTAGAAATAAATATAAATTCTGTTTTTGGGGGGTCCCCCCTCGTATATCCAGTCATATAGCGAGGACATCCGTCCTGGAGAAAATGGCAGGGTTTTCAGGAGGAAGAAGGAGGCTTTGATTTCTGAAGTGGTTTTTCTCAAGGAAACATTTATTGAGCAGTTACAGTTTACTATATCGCACAAGTCGCAGGGGCTTGCAGAGACATAGGACATCTCCTCTCCCCTCTACGGGCTCGGCGACTTGCAGAAAGTGACTGTTGGGTTTGGCCCTCTCGGTTCCTGCCTTCTCAGGAGCAAACTGCTTGCTCCATCCAGAAGAAAGCCGGTCACATACCATCATAGTGCCATGGTCTTAATTATAGTTTTGGCCTCCTGAGTAAGACAGGTATGAGAATGTTCCTCCCTCCCCACACGTAACCAGCACAGTGGGACTGATGGTTGGTGATGTGTGAAGAGAGATGCTAATCGCAGTGTGCCTTCTTTCTCTGCTTCCTTTCTTTTTGACAGAGAAGACAGCAGCCTTTTTCGAAAGGGGAACAGTATTTCTTTATAGGAATTTGGGGCCAAGGTAAAGAGAAGCCACTGAAGAGAGATGCTGAAAAGGGAATCAGGGTAGTGATAAAATGGGTTCTGACCGCCACAAAGAGGACTTACTAAGAATCGCCTTTCTGTGGCGAGAACTTAGGACAGAGACGCTTAAGAGAAAGGAGCTGACATAAGGTCTCGAGTTCTCGGTGAGATTTTCCTACAAAAGATGTCACTGGTGTCACTACTGGTGTCTGGGCAGGACGATTTGGATTCCTTCTTCACCTCTGATGAAGGGACTGAGAAATTAATAGTAATATCAAACCCAGGGAGGAGGCGTAGCCCCTGAGGGCAGCTAGGGCAGGCGTTCTCCGCCTCCTGTGGTCCGAAAGAATGGAGAGGATGGATAGCAGGGAGGAGATACAAAGAAGTGAGGAAGTGGTCTGTTTCTTGAGCTCTGGTTGTGTGGGGGAGGCGTCCCTCCCTGCCCTTGAGGTGGTAGGTGGCGGAATCTTCTGGCAGGGGTTGTCTGCTCCTGGCATTTTCTCTGCCTGTTCATCAGTCAGATCCTGCTGGGGTCGGCCGCTCCCTTGGTTGGCTGTGTGCCCGCTTGTGTTAGGCCTGATCAGTGACGTTACTGACCCTGGCCCAGGCTGGAAAAGTGTCCAGGTCGAAGAGGCTAATTCCCCACGTATTGATAGCCACCGTCACTATCACCAGGCCAATGACATTGACCCCCAGGCCAGCTTTCACCTGCAGGACACAAACCAGCACACCCTCGTCACTCTGAGCAGGCAGCAGCAGCAGCACGGCACCCTGAGTGCACCCCGTCTGTGCCTCCCCTCCCCATCGCAGCCCACTCGCTGGACCCTGCTTTGTTCCCGGTGCCATCTGTGGTGCTCCAGGGTTGCCGTGCAGGGTGGCACAGGACTGGAAGGACAGGAAGGGCGGTGGGGAGGGGAGACTCGGGCTGGGAGAGGCTGCTGGAATCCTCTCCACTTGGAGCGCCCTCACTGTCCAGAGGAGGCCCGGAAGGGAAATGCTCAGAACGCCAGAGATTTGAACGTTAGGAGTTACACTAAGAAAGGGTCCTGCAGCTGCATGGTGGGGAGAAGTGTTAAAATCGCCCAGGTCCCTTTAGGGCAGGAAATGGCCAGAGCCGTTATTGTGCTGACAGGTGTGGGGACTTGGAGGAGGGGCTGTGTTCTGTGGAGCCTTTGCCACTGTTACCCTTTCCTTTTCTTCCTCAAGGAGCAGCTCGTGGGAGTTGTATGTCATGGGTTCACCTGGGGGAACAGGTCAGCTGTGTCTGCTCAGCCCTTCCACAGGAAGGGGACACAGTGTGCTAGCTTTGCTTTCTTCTGAGGGACTGTCACCTCAGTGACTGACCCCTTCCCTTTCTGCCACGGCATTGGGACTCCCAGGTGAGGGGCTGTGAGGCGTGACGGATGGCACAGCCAAGGCCAGATGGGCAAATGCACTGTAAGGCTAGCTGGCTGCCGGCCAGGGCGTGGCCAGGCCCAGTGTGCAGCCTCAGCAAGCCCACCAGCTGGCGCTAACTTGGGGAGGGTGCAAGGGAAATGTGGATGCCAGGGAACTGTTCCAAGCAAATGAGTGGATGTGGCCCCGCTCTGCTTTCTGGCACAAGCCCGGGACGTATTAATCATTCTCACCCCCTGGGCCTTTTGGGGTGGAGAACTGCCACGTTCGTTTCCTAGCAGGTGAGAGGTTGTAAAGGAGCCCGGTTGAGGTCATTTAGAGCTGAAGGGGACCACGTAGAACATTCTAGTGTGCGGGTAAGAAAACCGAAGTCTCCAGTCAGTGCCCCGGCTGGAAATGGAACCGAGGACTGGCTCACTTCTTGTCGTCTGGTGTTTTTGAAAGTTACTGCCTCCGATCACCTGATCCCGGGGTAGAGGGCTGTGGTGAGCAGTGGGGACACACAGCAGCGGCGCAGGGGACAGTTGGGGCAGAGCTCAGGATGAGACTGAGGGTTGTGCAGTAAGATGGGGAAAGGGGTGGCCGTGACTTTGCCGAAGTATTGCAGGAGAGCTGGGTGAGCAGTTTGGACGGTAGAAGGACCTGAGTATCTGCTACCAGCTTGAAGCTCACTCTTCCTTTCCTCCATGTGATACTTAACAGGACTGCTGAGGATGAGTTTGGACTCTAGTGAAAAAAAATGTTTGAGACCCTCACAAGGGTGAGTGGACCCTGTGTCAGACAGGTAGGCCCCAGGCCTCTGTACTAGGTTTTTTTCGCTTTTCCCCCAGTGCTGGGTGTGAAGCAGCGTAGCAGTGAGTGTAGACGGAGCAGTGGGAGGAGGGTGTGCCCAGCTCTAAAACCAGCCACAGAATGCCTCCTCGCAGCCATCTTTTGCGAGCCCAGCTGAAAACTGAGAAATGAGCTGTGGATGCTGCAATTTGCCATGTTGCTTCAGGGATTTCTTGCCTGGGGAGAGTTCAACCAAAGGATCCTCTTCTCACAAGAGACCTTCTACCTTAGGTTCATACAGTTTCTCAAACTTCGCCTTCTAGCAGTAAGCCAGCTTTTTGAATGGATATCCCACCGGTCCCATGAAGAAACTGAAGCAAAGACTGTACAAACTCACGCCTTCGGGACCTGGGCCACACCTGTGTGCTCTAGCTCTCTCCGTCCATCCGTGGCCCCCTCGCTCCCAGAGAAGGGCTGGTGGGAGCCCTTTATGGCCCTTCTTAGTGCTGATGGACCCCCCCAACCCCCACCCAAAACCCATTCTTTCCCCACGCTAGACTGAGTGCGGAGAGTCCAAAGATAACTGTTACCAAAGAATAAACCAGGAAGAGGCTGTGGAGCCGGCCACCCCGTCCCACCGGCAGCCGGCTCGGCAGGAGGTGGCCCGGCACTCACCATGTCTTTGATCTGGCAGTGCCCATAGCTGAAGACGATGGCGTTGGGGGGGTTGCCCACAGGCAGCATCACTGCGAAGGAGACGCACATGGTGACAGGAATCAGGGTGTAGAGTGGGTTAATGTGCAGTGTTTCGGACTAGAAGGAGAGAATTCACAGAAGCATTAGCATGGGCGTGAGACTGCCATTTCCTGGGCTTAACATCAAAGGTGTGCTTTAAACAACGGCTTGGTGCTGGCCAGCCTCAGCTGGACCCCTTGTGCCAGGGGTCATGAAATCACTGCCGTCAAGGAAATGCAAATGTGCTCACGCCACTCACTCCCTCCCCACAGGAACACGGCTCTGACTTACTCCTAGGAGGGGTGTTTCACTTCTTGGTGCTGGTCTAAGGAAATGGTCTTTAAATTTTACTCCTTAGCTGAGAAACTCTTTCTCTGAACGCAAATCTCAGCAATAGGTTGCTCTGATTGAAGGAGAGATCCCTCACTGTTGGGCCCTTTTTTCCTGGGTGAGCTCCTTGTCCCACATGGATGTGAACCCATGGGCTGGCCCTCGGGGTTGTCAAGTTTTAACTAAGCACTCTCCGGTGCTCGCACTGATGAGATGGTGGGAGGCGGGGGTTGCAGGGGGGCATCTGAACGATGAGCCAAGATTTTGGGGTCAGAAAGAGCAGGGGGACACTGTTCTGTTGGGAACGGGGAAGAGCCTTCATTCCATAGGTTCCACCTCACAGAATGGATGTATTGTATCTGGTGCGTTACCTCTGGGGCCACCTAGCCAGGCTAGGAGCTGGCAGCTGCTGCTCAGCCCTATTCCATTAATAATGCATTGTTCTGAGGTCATGGAATGAGGCTGGCTTTGCTCCCGACTCTCAGAACCTTCTGGACACTGAAGTCAGTGGAGGTGACGATAGAGCTGTGGTCTTGGTCCTTGTCCCTGAATGTACTTCTGGGAGTATTTTATCTCCATTTTCCATAGTTACTTTCCAGCCCTGCTCTTAGGTCTTATCACAGGAGAGAGAGGATAATGGTGATTCTGGGGAACTGGAGTCCTAGGGTTGTGAGGTATCCATTCAGGGGTGCCCCCAAACGAATCCTAGTCTTTTTGGAAAGGGTCTCTAGAACAGTTGCTGTGTTTTTTTCTTATTTACTTACCAGTTGCTTTTGGAAAAACGTTAAGTTTTCAAACTACAGTTTGAACACCAATGAGTGAAGGCTGTGGAAACAACCAGAAGGGAGAGAACAGCCGTGGAAGCTGCCCCTTGGCTCAGGCCTGCCCCTGCAGACCCCTGGGCTGCTTGCCCGGACATCCGGGGGCCCTGCGCTACTCACCAGGCTGCACAGGATGGGCAGGAAGATGGTGATGGTGGCGGGGTTGCTCACAAACTCAGTGACGATGGACACCAGGATGCATGCCAGCAGGGTGACCGCCCACGGTGGGAGGCTGCTCAGGGACAACATCTGGTTCCCAATCCACGTGGAGAGGCCAGAACTCTGCGGGCCAAGGCATTGTTAGAAGAAAGGAGGGAACGCATGTTCCCAGGGGAGAGGGGACTCCAGGGTCCAGGACTGTTGGGGGCTGAGGAACCATAGGGGTGCTCAAACTCGCCGCCCTGTTTTCAGGCAGGCTGCACCCAGTGGCTTTGCTGATTTTTACGATTAGATTATTGTTGTAGCCCAATTTTTTTTTTATTTTTATGATTGTACAACATTCAGTCCTAGGGTTTCCTGCTCAGTTGCTGTCACGGGAATGGAGAGCCACCCACCCTAATGGCCATGACGGCTTGGCAGGGGCTGAAGATCCTTGGGGCAATGGGCTCCTCAACCTCACTCTCATTACTCTCTCTCCAGCCTCTGACGCGCTCACTGTCTGTAGCCAGTCAGCAGTGGCCTTTACGGTGCCAAGTGTAATCCTTCTGCTTTTGAAATACTTCTCTCATCCCCCGAGAGAGGGAAAAACTCTGAACCTCTTTAGATAGTAACCATTCCTGTATTTTGAGGGGGTGTGAGCAGGCTGAGCTGAACATTAGGAGTTTCACCTGTGTAATGAAGGGGAGAAGGATTACTGGCCCGTCTGCATTTAGTGGGGCAGGTGCCTCCTCACTGGCCTGTAAGCACGGGCATTCGGCCACAAACCATGGTAGGTTCAAATCCCATCATGGCTGACAGCAGGGTCTACAGCCTGCCCATGCTTTCTGAGGATACCGGATACGGAAGCATATTGCTAATCTTGAACTTTCTCCAGTAGCAACATTTATACACAGCCACTCTAAGAAACTAATATCCCACTTGGAATGATTCATTGGGGTGGAAGCTGTTCGTCTGGCAATGGGGAGGACTCTGCCCCTTCCCAAAAACATGAAGAGCAGTGTTTAGTTTTTGTGCTAAAAAAAGACCCAGGTTGCCTTATGCAACCTCCCGCCGTCCTCCCTCCCCTCCCTTCTGTGGTCGGTGCGCTCTGATTCTCCCTTTTTACCCGAGGCTGCCAGTGCAGCAGAGAAAGGAGGAGCAGGGCAGAGAGCACGGTGAGACCTTCTGTGGTTCCTTGAGCTCGCTCATGTCTCACAACGGAAGACAGCCCCTCTGTATGGTCGGCAGGCTGCTTTGCCTCCTCCAAATCGTCAAAAGCTCATTCGACCCCACAGTGCCCAGGCTTCCTCGTGGCCAACTCGCAGAGAGCTGATGACCAGACCTCCAGAATTCTCTCTGTTGCAGCCATTTAACCTCGCTTTCCTTTCTTTCCTTCCCTCCACTCACTGACTGCTGCAAATCCAATGGACCGCACCATTTCATGGTTGGTACAGAGCCTGGGGGCCTGTAGGGCGTCTGTAATTGGAGCTTGTAACACATTAAACCTTGATCAGCAGGCAAGGACGGGAGGGAGGGCAGTGCATGCAGAGGAAACCATACATTTTTTTATACATATATAAAGAAATGGAGTTTCACTTACCATGTTATCCGAACCACACTTGTAAGTAAAGTGAAAAAATTTAATGGTGGTAATTATTCCCCAGAAGAACCATTTTATACTCTAATCGGAGATACATTGATAAACAGACTACAAAGTCAGAAAAGAGCACAACAGAGGAAGTCTTCACCGTTTAAACCCTTGGTATGAAAACATTTTCGCATTGCATTTTCCTCACTAATGTCAAGACTGAAATTATTTCAAACTCAGTAGAAATCACGTATATTGTACCTGAATTATTAAAATTAGTGAGTCAGCGTTTTGCAGAAATGTAAACTGTACTATCTGTCATACATGTCCAATTTTGGTTAAAAAGAGAAAGATCTTGCCAGCCTAGGCTCGAAGGCCAGAATTAACCACTGAAACTCAATAACGATAAATAGGATATCCCGAACTTGGAGTTAGAAATATGGACAGCATGTATGCAGAACTGGTTGGAGGACTTGAGGCCTAACCGTGGCTAACAATGAAAAGAATGAAGAGTTTAGTTTACTGCAATTCCAACCTAAATGTTGACATCAGAGCCGAAGGAAAATAGTGTAAAATCTCCCATACAAATACAGGGTGGTGCTTGGATGAGACGTGAGAGATGGGCTAGGGGAGTATAACTGCTTTATCCTCACTCCCCTGGACCATGTTTGAAGGCCAAGGGCAAGCCGCTGAGCCCTGAAAAGTGAACCAGTGTGGGAAGGGGTCACTACTTCCATGAGGAATAGTTAAAAGGGCTGAGGAGTTCCAGTTGGAAAACAATGATCTAGGAGGACTGATAAGTTATTATTTTAATAATTATCACCTAAAGAGGTTTCCAGAGAACAGAGCCAGATTGTCAGGGGAAGCCCCCCAGAAGACCTGAGCTGAATGCAAGTCACCTGTTCTTTGTTCCCTGCTGGAGCAGCGCCCTGTCCCTGCAGGGGTTCAGGTTCGGGCGTCTTGGAAGGAAATCTCACATTGCGGGTGGAAATGGGACTCATTGTGCGTGTAGGTCACTCTCTGCGACCCAGTAACGATGCAGAGAGCAGTGGCCCACGAGTTCAGGACAGGGTAATGTGCACAGAGAGGCTGGGGGAGGGCCGGTGTGAACCTTCAAAGGTGGTTTTCCGTTTTAGGAAGGGCTAGCACTGTAGGAAACTCAACGGTTTCCCATCAGATCTCATCCCAAATCCTCCCAATGAGGAAATCGGGGGGCATTTGCACCAGCTTTAGCCTATCTTCTCTGAAGGGGCTCACTGTATGCATAGGGACTGACTGACGGAGAGTTTGCTGTGTGTCATTGGGGGGTGTCTCTGGGCCCTTCCAGACACATCTCCTGTCACCAGCTGTCACATCAGCAGAAGGAGATGGCTTCAGAATCTAGTAAACCTGCTGTGACAGCGCAAGCCCATCAACGGGGTGTGACTGCCATGCGTCACGACTCTGTGGCACAGCTGATGTGTGACTTTGGTCCCAGCAGCGCTAGCGTAGAAGCGCCGGGAGGACAGCGTGTCTGTTCCTGGCTGCACTGCTTCCCTTCCCGGTGACTTGGGTGAACATTCCCCTCTCAGTCAGCTCCTTTGAATCTTCCTGCCCAGAACCGGAACGATTGGTATGGTAGCTGGAGAAATACCCGGTCAAGAAAGAACAGAATTCAAGAGCTACCTTGCTGCCGGAAGCCAGAGCGTAGCCTCCTCCCACCAGGATGACAATCTCCCAGGGCATGGTCTTCTGGAAGTCCTTCCACGTGATGATGGGCTCCACCCTTGGTGAGGGCTCCTGGTCCTCCCCTGGGTCACAGGTAGACAGGGAGGTGGAGCCAGGTGCACCCTAACGGGTGTGATTTGTGGAGATGGGGGCTGAACTAAGGAACTGGATACATTTGGGCAGAATCTAAGGGCCTTGGTCGGGCTCCTGAAAATTCTGACTTGGGTGATATGTGACTGGAGCCAGCCCCATTGTGTCCCCTCAAACTCTCTCACCATCCTTCTTTTTCCCAAAGCAAGGCTTCTTCGCTGGGATCAGGAAGAGGAGGAAGCCGAGGAAGATGGAGACCGTGGCATCAGTGCGGTAGCCTTTCCTGGCAAAGAGACGAGCGAGCTGGACGGGAGAGTCAGGACGCCCCGGGGCAACACGGTGTCTTGGGACAGTCTGAACACGGGCCCCTTTGTAGGACAGTCTGGGGGGGGGGCGTCACCCATCCTCGCTGCCAGTTTTGCTGGCTGTGCAGCGGTGGATTCAATGGGCAATGGTTGACGTCTGGAGGGAGGGGAGATGACTCAGTGTGAATTTGTGGGCCCGAGGATTGGGGCGAGTCCTGGAAGGAGTGATGAGGAGTTGCGAGGACAGAGAATAGACAAGGGTGGGCCTTTTTTCCTGTGGGGGTCACACCTCCCTGTGAGTCGTTTCTCAAATGGGAACCTGTGTGGGGAGAGCTTGAGGCCTGTGGCCCTGGCCCTTGGGAGAGGATGCTGGGTCAGGACAGGAGCCTCCTTTGCCTTTTCCTCCCCAGGCCTCAGCCGCCCCATGGCCGTAGTCTCTTTACATTTGGTGTTTTACTTATGGGCATTTCCCCTTTAAGTCTCCTAGCAACCCATGAGACAGCTGAGGTCCTAAGAGCCTGAGTCACAAGGCCAAGTTCAGAGAGCTGGAGAAGTGACTGCACTGGGTCCCAGCCGGTGACTCAGGCTCCACAGACTGCCTCTTCTTTCTGAAGCTCTGCTGGAAAGGGGGACTTTCCTGGGAACGACGTGTCTTCCTGGCTTCACACCTGTCCCTGAGAATGTGGAGGAGGTGCCGGTGGAAACCGCCCTGAGAGTTTACATGGCGGGGTTGTTCTTAAGGAGGGGACGCTATCACTTACTTTTCAAAGAAAGAATCCCATCCCGGAACGAAGCCAGGCTCCCGGGTGAACCACAGCACGGTCATCAGGATGAAAAAAAACCCGGTCACCATTTCAGGGTAGCTGCAAGATAAAATAGGACAATTCCTGGCAGCTGCCACTTGCTCCGTGGGGCTCCTGTGTCCAGAGCTCCAGCATGGGAGGCAGGAAGCAGTTACTGCTGAGCCGCTCTGCATGCTGGTGAGCAGTGGGAAGAAGGCCGAGACCACGCCAGACGGCGTTTCCACACTCACTAGAGACGTTTAGGTGGGGTGCAGGGAGGATAACAGCAGCACACAGTTATGAGATAATCGAAAATATAGCCTTTAGACACTGCTGGTCCGAGGAGGAATTGCCACAACCTTTTTGAGGCAATCTGACAATAACTCTCAGGGGCCTTCAATTCGGTCATTCCTTTTATCTAAGAAAAGAACCAGAAATGCACTTGGAAGCATTATCCATTTAAAAGCATTTACATGTTTTTAGGGAAACAACCTACTTATCCACTGATATTCCCTGGCCTCAAGTACCTTTTGGCATAGCCATTTGTTATGATCAGATGCCCCTGCTAATGGTGTTTGCACAGCAGTTATCCCCTGGGCACATACAACAGTCTGATGCCACATGAAACCAGGCAAGCTATGAAACTGTTCAGTATGGATGGAGTTTTACCAAAAATACATACAATTTTGCTCACACACATGAAAAGAAAAGGGAAGGGACAAAACATCATGTTAACTGTTGTTCATGGTTGACACTGGGATGCCGGGGATATAAGTCCATTTTAACTCTTTATATTTTTCTGTATTTTCAAAGTGTTTGACAATGAACATGTATTCCTTTTATAAATTGGTTTTTAAAAAAAGACAACTTAAACTTGTATCCTTTCACCCAAAGTCGAACATGCCAATTGCCGTAGAAGGAGAAACAGCAGGGAATAGGACCTATGGCCACTGTGGGAAAGCTGGTAGAAATGGCGCTGAAACAGCTAAACTGTAAAATGAATGAATGAATGAATGAATAAAATAAAATCAAACAGTAAGAAAGAAAGAAGGTAGAACATGGCTGAGGGTCAGTGAGTGGGTTTGATGCCGCCTGAGGCTCTCAAACACAGTACAGAGCCCCCAGCTCCCTGCGAGTGGCCGCTGGGCCTGCGGTGGCCCATCCTGAGCAACGTGGGAGGCCTGACTTGCCGGAATTCCGCAAGAGTGTGGCTGAGCTGCCTCGCCTTGCTCTCTGTCCCCCGGCTGCCCATCTGTGACACTCCACGCCCTGACCGCAGCTATGCCTGAGCCCGGGATACAGTGAAGGGGAAGGGCGGCCACCCGGAATCTGAGCCAGCCAGACTGTGGCAGTAAACAGCACCTCTAAATGCCTGGATTCATGCTTGTGGGGGACCCCCCAGCTCCAGGGCAGGCTGGGGACAGGGCTGCTCTGTGCCGCCTGCCCGGGCCACGCTTTCTCCCCTGGAGGACAGGAGGCGGATGGCGGATTCGTACCTGATGGCTCCCAGCTTTTCGTACTCCTCTCGGATCCTTTTCTCTGACAGTTCTTCCCTTTTGGTCTTATTTTTCTTGCTCAGAGAGCAGGTCTCTTTAAAACTGAGGAGGGAGAATGAGCAAAAGCATAAAGAAACGCTACCTGACTGGCTTGCTCTGAACACTTCTCCCCCCCCACAACCACATGGTAGGTGGGCACGCTGCCCCTGCAACCCCACCTGCCATATGGCTTTTATACATTAAGTTACATAACCTCCCATCAACCTTCTTCCCTAGCCTTTGGGTTATCCATCTAGTGCTTAATCAACGTGAAGTTACGCCTTGTGGACTTATGCAGGCGCATTTATGTGAGGTCGTTTCTATATACTTGTGTGTTACACATACGTGTGTGTGAGGGAGTGTGTTTATCTGCCTAGAGTGTTGGTTTTCTATTTGCAACACTGGAGGCGTAGAAATATTCAGCTGTCATTGCTTTGACAATAGCCTCTGAGTCATAAAATACGTGTCAGCTCAGAGAACACTCCCTGACCGATGGGAACATTGAATTCCATGGACTAATAGCAAAACTTCCTATATAATAATTCTTCCCTTTACGTGCTGGAGGCCTGTGGCCCTGGTCAAATCTGGAATAGACCTAGGCTAGTGGTTTTGAAGAAGAGGCTTGTCAAGCAGATTAATGTGCGAAATAACATTGCAAGAGGAACGTCCAATTACATTGAGGGAAACGAGCATCTTCTATATGACTGCCAAATATGAATCACTCACGTCTAAGGCACCTTCTCCTTGGAATCACATTTCTTTAGAAGTTAGCTGAAATTACTCTTGATGCGTTGAGAGCAAAGAAACTACATTAACACTCTTTAACCCAGACTCTCTATAAATTGACAGCCCCTCTAACCAATTAGTTAAGAACGCGGTGTCGTGGAGCTCACGGTGAGGTGCACAGCTCACGCGTGTTTTGCGCATTGAGAGCAGACCACGCCTGACGTGCCACCTAGTCCACCGTGGTCTGCTAGGGGCACCCTCTCAGTCCCTTGGCAGCTCCGTCTCGAGCGGTGGGCGCCCTCCAGGGCTTGCGCTGCGACCGTGGGTGACAGGAGAGCCCCCGCCGTGCCGGCAGGGCCTGGGACTCACTTGCAGCCCAGGAACAGCCAGTGCATCCAGAACCAGCTGACCACCAGCATGATGAGGGAGACGGGGAAGCTGAAGAGGAACCAGGTGCCAAAGTTGACCACCTCGGCGGCTGGGTACTGGCTGGAGGGGACAGAACCAGGTCAGCAATTAGAAACGGTGGATTTCCCTGTGGTGTTTTGTGGGTAATACGCTAAATGCTCCTTGAGGAGATGGCAGGACCAACATGGAGATAGTGATAACAGTATGGTGAAACACGACCTAGAACTCACTCACTGGATGGTTGCATCTGTACAGAGCCAGGCCAGGAATTAGGAAGGACGCTGAAAAAGGCATCTAAGCAGCCAAAACTGGTGTCAGTGAACTATGTATACTTTGCACTCAGGGACATTGCTCAGGAGCAGGTTGCTCTTAATTTACGTAAAGATTCTGATAAGTTTACTTATCTGGTTTCCAAGACAACCGAGAATGGAGAGGGCAGCCTGGTATACATTAGGAGTTTTGATTCTGGGACACAAAGCATCAGTGCTGGAGAACTTTGGACTCCGGAGCCCCAGGAAGGTTCCAGGTGTTAACTGTGCCCAACGGAGAACCAAGACTTGGAATCTGCAAACGCTTTATCAGCACTGCATCTACTGCTGCCTCAGGATGCTGGGGAGGCTGCCCAGGACTCCGAGTTCATCACGGGTCAGAGCGGTGGTGTTCCCTGGGAAGCCGATGGACCATACTCCAGCCCTGACGTCAGCCTAGCGACACCTATGTTTCTTTACCCTTGGACCCTTCTTGCTGGGGCTGGGCATAGAGCACCTCTAAGGAGGGAGCAGACTGTGCCCCCCTCTCACGCTGGCACTGCATGGGGAAAGAAAGAAGAGCCAAGAGCAGGCTCCCCACAGAGAGAATGCAATGGAAGCACAGGGTGTAAGACTGCACAATCTCTTGTCGTCACTCGGACATCCACTTTTTTGCGCTGTGGCCTGGTCAGGGACCTACCTTAACTAATACCTGTGTGCCCCTCGGAGAAGTTATGACAGCCTGTGCCCTCCCTAAGGGCCAGCGTGGGCCACTGATAGTGGGTGCTGGGAAGAAGGGCTTTTGGACTGAGACATACATCACTCAGCGGCTCACGGCCCTGGGCGAACAGGCATAAGTCTATTGCGTCATTTCTTCTCTGCACACAGAAGCCCAGGCCCTGGACCCAGGGAAAAGAATGGACTTTTACAATAGATTAAATAGACTTTCGTGGAGAAATAAAAGGGCCTAATACTGCTGATAGCATTTTAAAAAGTGAGAATACGTATACTGAGTGTAAGAACTAATTTGCAGGTGCTTGAGATGAACTCTGGGGGTGGTCTGTTCACCAGTGCCAAGAAAGCACAGTGGCACTGTCAGACCAGTGGGGAGCAGGGAGCCCACCTTCCTGTCACAGAATCCCCTTGTCCAGGTAAGCCACAGTTGTGACTAAGCGTACTATTCCCCACCCAAGAAGTGGGCGAAGGGAATACGAATGGGCCCAACCACAAAGTGACGCAGAAATTAAAGAATGGAAATTTCTGAGCCTGGGCAGAGTGACAGGGTGGGAGGGGTCCGTGGAGCTCGGATCCTGAGGGGTCAGGTCTTAAACCTTCATCGGTCCTCCCTCCTCCCTCCCCCTTTTCCTTCCTTCTGCTCTGCCCCTTTCTGCTAACAGGAAAGATGTGCTTCTCTTGTCTACGATCCATTTCTCTGCTCTGCTCTGGGTCCCACCCCTTTCTGTTTTCCCAGGGACATCACTCCGTCAATTGCCCCCTCTCTCCCAACCTTTCATGCCCCTCTCATCTGATCCTTCCCATCAGCACTCAGATGGCTTCCATCTTAAAGCCCAGTTCTCGACCCTCCTTCACTCCCCCTTTATCGTGGTCCCACATCTCTCCTCCCTCCACAGCCGACTCTCCTCCCTGTCTCCTCACCTCCTCTAACCCCTGCACTCACTGAAAGTTGGCTTCTTTTCCAATCAGTTCACCATATTGCTCTTGCCTAGGTCACCAGCGGCCTCCATGCCACCAGATCAGACGGATACAGTTTTGTCCTTGTTTTGCTGATCATTCATTGAGGCAACTCGGAAATACGGACTACTCCTTCCTCCTTGAAACACTGTCTTCCCTCGGGTAGAAGGACACTGAATTTTCCTCATTCCCGTCTGACACTGTTTTATCCTCTCGTTCGAAGCCCCCTGCCCTCCCTACTCTACGTGTCCCCCCGAGAAATCTCCTCCATGGAACTGAATCTCCTTAATGGCTTCAGTTCCCATGTGTGCACCACCAGGACCGACTGCCATCTAATCTGCGGCGCTCAGTACAAATTCAAATGTGGGCCCCTCGTTCAAATATTATTAAAAATTTTGCCCTGGCTAGTGTGGCTCAGTGGATTGGGTGCTGGCCTGAGAGTCAAAAGGTTGTTGGTTCGATTCCCAGTCAGGGCACATGTCTGAGTTGCAGACCAGGTTCCAGTTGGGGGTGTGTGAGAGGCAGCTAATCAATGTTTCTCTTGCACATCTATGTTTCTCTCCCTCTCCTCCCTCCTTTTCCCTCTCTAAAAATAAATAAATAAAGTCTTGAAAAAAAAAATCCCCAACCCTGGCCGGTGTGGCTCAGTTGGTTGGAGCATCGTCCTGCATACTGAAAGGTTGAAGTTTCGAATCCTGATCAGGGCACATGCCTAGGTTGTGGGTTCGGTCCCTGGTCGGGGCGTGTATGGGAGGCAACCTATCGATGTTTCTCTCTCACATCGATGTCTCTCTCTCTCTCTTTCTCCCTCTCTCTAAGAAGCAATGAAAAAATGTCCTCAGGTGAGGATAGAGAGAAATCCATTTCCAGATGGTGACAGCAGAGTGTTAGCCAAGCATGGGACCCTGCTGAGAGCGGTGGCCCTGTGACTGTGCCGGTCGCACACCCAGGGAGATAGCTGCGCAGCCACAGCAAATCTATGCCGTCAGCCTAAAAATTTCTCAGAGAGTCAGAGCTGTTTCTCCTAGCTGGACACCTCAATTTCTAAACCAACATCTCTTCTTTCCCCTCAGGTAGGTCAAGGGCAGGTCTGTCCCCCACGGCTGAAGCCACAAGCCCGACAGTTAGACGTGGCCTTCCCCTCTCTCATCCCTCGGGCCTGCCTCTGAATTTCTCTCAGAGCCGCCACGCTCTCCCCCTGCCACCATCATCCAGGCCACCACCCTGTCTCTCCTGGGCAGTGACCTGAATTGTCTTCCTGCTGCCTGCCTTCTCCTTTCTAATCCATTTTCCATTTTTTACAAAATCCAAAATGAGCTTTCAAAACCATACATCTCATCACCTCACACCTCAAGGCTAAAATCCTTCAAAGGTTTCTCCTGGCCTTTTAAATGAAGGTCCTCAGAGCAGGGGTCCCCGACCCCTGGGCCAGGGCTGGTGCCAGTGCGGTCAGAAGCCTGTTAGGGACCAGGCAGCACAGCAGGAGGTGAATGGCAGGTGAAGCCATTCCAGTCTGAGCCCCCTATCCTGTCCTCCTGCTCTGCTTCCCTACCTCCCCATCCATGAAAAAATTGTCTTCCATGAAACCAGCTCCTGGTGCCAGAAAGCTCGGGGACCGCTGCCTTAGAGGGCCCAGCGAGGTCCTTGGAGGGCCTCCTGTGCACCTGCCGGCCTCCTTGCGCCCTCTCTCGGTTTCCTCTGTGTGCTCTGCCCTCTTGCTCTGCCCTCCTACCCACTGCTGGCTTTGTCTGGGGACTCTTCCTCCACCTAGTTCACTCCGACGCATGCTGCAGGTCTCCGACTTGCGCTGCCACCTCCCTGGGGAGGCATCGAGACTGGGTGGCCTCCCCGGACGGGGCTCTCCCAACAGACGGCTGCCCTTCTCCGGTCACACTGAACTGTGGTGACCTGATCGCCTCTTTCCCTTCTTGGTACAGAAACGATTCTGGTCCCATTTTCTGCTGTATTCTTAGTACCTCGTCACGTTCCTGGCACACGGTGGGAGCTTAGTAGATACTCGTGGACCAAGTGAATTACTTACTTGTTGAAGTGTTCCAAGAAGATGAGGCTGGTGGAGGTACCAATGATGGTGGTCAGGCCCCCGATGGTAGCGGCGTAAGAGATGCTGAGAGACAGGCACTTGCAGACCATCTGGTCGTGGTGGGACTTGTACTTCCTGTTGAGCTCCTGGTCCCTGGGGCCAGGTGTCGGGGCCGGTGGCTTTTCCTATCAAAGGAAAATCAGTGAATCTCTCCAACCCAGCTCAGGCTGTCCGGCACACAATGCATGAAAAGCAGGGGCACCGTGGTGCAGTGGGAAAGGCTTTGACCTTGGGGGTCCATGAGACAAATGCCGATGTCAGTTCTACCATTCCCCGACCTAGTGGTCCCTCCGAATCGCACTTTCGTCTGTAAAAAGGGGAAAATCCTATTTTCTCTGCCAGATCGTTGTCAAGAGTAGATG
The DNA here is from genome assembly GCA_004024845.1 of Tonatia bakeri. Taxonomy (NCBI): domain Eukaryota; kingdom Metazoa; phylum Chordata; class Mammalia; order Chiroptera; family Phyllostomidae; genus Tonatia; species Tonatia bakeri. The sequence continues at coordinate 21,199 of PVIA01014641.1, forward strand.
AAGTAATACATTTATAAAGCATTAGGACACTTCCTGGCCCTTAATGAATGATAAGCTATTGCTATTTTTGTTGTTGTTAATGTTATTATTAATAGAAACAGCCTGTCCCGTCTGTTACTTGAACTTCAATAGAACTGGTTATAATGGTCGATCTGCGTGGAGTTGGAATGACAGCCCTGACTGGAAGGTGGCTGAAAAATTGGCCTTGGATTCCAGAAGGGGTCTTGCTTTCGCTGGGCAGAGGGCGGAGTGTGTGATTCTGTCCTCCTTTCCTTCCTCACTCCTGTCTCCTTTTTGCCCACTGGTTTCCCCTCCCCACTTCCCCCCCGTCCTTGCATGTATGCCTCAGCCTGGCTGCGGTCCTCTCAGGCCCTGCTTGGTCCAGAGGGAGCTGTTCAGGGTCAGAGGTTGCTGACCTCTGGTCTCCAGTGTGAACTACAGAAGCAAGGGTCCCCACCCCCTTCCAGGCCTGGCCACCCCTCATGAGCCCTCATGAGACTAGGAACGGCCTGGTGCAAATGTCAGGCCAGGTCATAGGACGACCATGGGGAAGGGGCCACCTTGCCACATTTCCCAGAGCCCTTAGCTGCTTGCCTGTCTTCCTAGCAGGGCCCAGGTAGGTCTGGACCTTTCCAAACCTTCCTGAAGGATTCACTGATTGATCATCAGAGCTAGAAGAGACCGCACAGAGTCTCTGGTCCAGTGGTTTGCTACGATCCTTTCTTCTAGTGATTTTTTACACAGGCCTCCAATGATATAAAATGCAAATGTAGCACTGAAGTGGCACGTGTCCGTGGTGTAACTGAGTGTAGTCCCACGTGGTCAGGGAGACCCGGATTGGAATCCAGGTGTCCTCCTCATTGGCTCGAGGACTTGGGGACATGATTTCCTCTCTCCTCTTCATTTGAAAGTGGGGGTTCAGAATTCCTACCTCGTTGAGCCAAAATAAGAGAGAAGATGCTTAGCATCATAGGTGTTTTCATAAATGGCGGCAGTTACTTAGGATGATGATGGATATTAAGTTAATCAAGATCATTTTGATGAACACACAAATCTGAATCCAGGCTGTAAGTGACAGTGGCAATTTCATACCAGCTCCAGCATCTAATTTCCTTCTGCGTTTTGTTTCACTGGGAAATGCCAGGAAAACCCTTTTTTCTCAGAAAAGCAGTTGCCTGAACATCTCTGGGTGTTCAAATAAAATATTTGCAATGTCCCTGAAGCACCTTTGAGGGATAGTTCGGACACCTTCTGATTTGGCCCCATCCTCAGCTTTTACACTTGAAGCTACTGGGACTCAGGAGAACGCCTTGTCCAGCCTACAGTGAGGCAGGTGTCTGATCCCAGGCAGGGATGCAGGCAAGGAGGGTCTGGTGACAGCTCACTGGCCTGACACCCTTGCAACTTCAAGACCAGCGCCCAGGGGAGGCTCCCAGTATCACGGGGGGCAAACAGGGTCAGGACAAATGCTCTGCTTACCTGGGACGGGGGTGGCTTGTCTTGGTGGTTTGCTGCTTTGGTGGGGTTGGCGATGGTGGGCGCACCATTCAGGTTCTGTTGGAACAGAGACCATTACACCATCAGGAGGAGCATGTGGTGCTTGAGAAGGACCCCCTTGTCGTCACAGGGGTGCCCCACACCCTAGCCCTGTGAGGACCGGAGACCAGAGGCCAGGGACAGCCTGCAGTGGACGGCCGCCCCAGCTGTGCCCACCTCCCTCTCAGGTCCTGTCCAGCCTGGTGTCCAGCACTGCACTGGAAGAGGCTTTTGACATTTGGCAGAATATGGCTCTGTCTTTATAATAGAGAGCTTGGCTTTCTGGAACTTCACTCACTCATGAAGAATCCTTCATTTATTTTTATCACAGCATGAAAAAAATTGTACCACGTGAAAGCCCGCAGTTTGGATGGATGCATAGAGACATACAACGGGCTTTGCGGGAGGGAGAGGCCAAGCCGTCGCATGCAGGCAGCTTTGCTGTCCCCTCTAAATGCGTCCCTGGTGGTGATGAGGTTTTTGTGAATGGAACACACCCCGAAAGAAATCCCAACAATGAACCTGTGGGTCTTGAAAATCTGGATAGCTGTGTATTGGGTTTCCATGAAAACAAAACAAAACAAAACAAAACAAAACAAAACAAAACAAAACAAAAAGCTGTTTGTGGCTAAGCCCAGTACTCAGGGCCAGGAGTCAGAACCAGGCAGGCCCCTGCTAGGAGCCTGTCCAGGCCCGGGAGCACCTCTCCGTCCAGGCCCGGGGAATGCCTCTCTGTTCCCCCATCAGGGGAGCCCATGGGGCTCTAAGACAGGGTGTCAGGCATGTCTGTCTGTGAGTTATCTTGAGAGACTTTCAAGTACCTCAAAGCACAGGAGAAGAAACCCAACCCCAAGGACATACCTTGTTCTGCATCAGAGAAGTGAAGTCTGTCGTTGAGGTGCTGGAACAAAGCAAAGGAAGTGGGGAGATTAACAGTGGACCGGACTTCACGGATGGGAGCCCTCCCCACATGTCCATGATGGGCAGGTGGCCCCCCAGATGCCTTTTTCTAAGCCACAAGGAAGCCTAATCTCACCGTAGTCTTCCCCACCTTCCAGGGCCACTGTCGCGATTCTTGGGGGCTGGCGCAGGGCATTTTCTTAGAATCTGACACTCCTGATAACAGCTAGCATGGAGTGTCAGTTAGGTGCCACAGATTCAATACGGACTTTAGTCCTTAGACATTGTTAATCCTTGATGCAGGCATCACTACCTGCACCTACAGGGTACAGAACTAGGCAGAGAATGGTCACTAACTTCCTGGGGGCAGCGGGTGCTGGGGGGTGGTGCTGGGTGGGAGCTCGCCTCTGCCTGGGGCCCCACCACTGTCTCTCGCTGTCTGCCTCCACTGCCTGACCACGGAGGTCACTATCCAGAAGGAGAAACTGGTGAAATGCTTATCTGAGAGGATAGGCACGGGAGGGCCTGCAGTGCACACAGGGATGGGGGAGAGGTTCTGATCAGTGCCTGCCTCTTGCACACCTGTTAGTCCCCAACCTTGGCTTTGAGTAGTGAGGAAGGTGAGCGTTCACCTGTCACTGACTTACACTGAGTACTACACGGGTGTTTCTGGTTTGCTTAGTTCTGAGAACAGCGGGTGCTACGACCTCATCCGCTGTGCAGACAAATGAGAGGTGCTGAACCCACGTGCAGGACTTGGGGTCCTGTGGTTGCCACTCAGCTCCCAACTATTTCAGGGAAAGGTAAGGAGTGAGTGGGGGCGGATAGTGAAGACAGAGGGAAGCATGTTTGGAGAGTCGTTCGCTCTGCAGGAGTGTGGCAATGTCCCCCCCATCGCCACCTTCCTCCCCAAATCAGGTGAGAAGGGTGGCCGAGGACCCCTCAGACAGCATGGGAGGTGCTGTCCCTGAGAGAGGCACCCTCACGCCAGAGACTTCTAGGGACAACTTGCGATTTCCCTTGGGAGTTTGGGGACACATACTTTCGTCTGGAAAAGAGCAAAGGCAGGAGGCCAGTGGGCGCTGCCTGGGCGGCTGGTGTGAGGAGACCTCCCCAGCCTGTGCTCTCAGCGCCAGGCAGGCTCAGCAGCGGCGGGGCCCACGCAGCAGGTAGCTGGGCTAGACTTGTCTTGAAGAGGCAGAGGCGACCCCAGAAGAAAAGGTGGCTGTGCGGGGTGAGCCACCAGCACATGAACCAAGGGGCACATGAGTGGCAATCCAATGGGGTCTTGCCGCTGTCAGACCTCAGAGACACTGCCCCTATGACACCTCTGGTCCACACCTTTTTGCCCCTTTATTTTTCCCCGCACCCTGGAGAAGTCAGCGCAGCAGAGTGAGTTGGGGGACAGAGGAGAAGAGGAGGTGGAGGAAGAGAGAGGGGGAGTAGTCAACTCTCCCCTACTCACTTTTGCCTCTTATTCTGCAGACCTGGGCTGAGGGGGCAGGTGTGAGCATGGGAGGGGAAGGGGAGAGGCTTTGGGTGACAGATGGAAATTTTCAGGGGAGACCGGGCCAGACTGCTGCAGATCTGAACATGGGAGTGTTCTAATATCGGATAGGAGCCAGAAGGGCCACAGGACTTGCACGAGGCGTCCTCAAAGCTCGGGGAGGGGCCCGATATGCTATGAAGGGGCTTTTCTCCCATCCCCTGTGCTGGCCTCACTCAAGGTGAGTGGGCTGTTTTTGTGAAAAGAGCAAAATGCAAAACCATGCTCTAATACAAATCCAGCTTTTAAAGTGTGACATTCATCACAGAGCACCTTGAAGTCCACATTTTGATATCGAATCTCCAAAGGAAACCAGCTGCTAATGGACCTGCCTCCCACGAGCGTTCGAGACTATTCCTCCTTTTCTGCTTCCTTCTTCCCATCGTCCCATGGACCTCTTACCACCGTCCTCTAATCCCCACCCGCCACCTAGTTTTTCTCGGCCGTGTCTAAGAAGACCAGATCTAGTGAGACCGAATCTATAAACTTTTGTGATTCTCTAAGAAACTCCGGTGACATCTATTGTGTGAGTATTTTTCCATTAATGGAATGAACGTATTATTCTCCTAAAGGGGACATCAGTGTAGAGAAATTCAACTTGGTAGATACACAGATCGTCGATATACCCCTTGAATGCAGCAGTCTTTTTATCTCTTGCCCCATCATGGCAATACCTTCCGCTGAAGGGACTTTCCCTTGGATATCTCGGCAGGCAGCTCCCAGGTATGGAAAGGAAATCGGGGCGGGGACGGGGATGGCGTGACAAGATGTGAGCGTGGCCCACATGTGTGGAAGAGCTGATGAGGGCTCAGGTCTCAGCCTTGCAGACCTTGGAGTGGACCTGGGGGGGCTCTGCCTGCGAGGAGGGCAGTCATACTCACTCTTCACTGATGAAGATGAGTTCCAGGGAGGGCTGGCTGCAGTTTACATCCAGATCTACAGTAGCAAAGGAAAGCAGGAGGTGAGACGCGGAGGCATGCC
>PVIA01014642.1:0-26149 GCA_004024845.1 Tonatia bakeri
ACAGGCAGGAAGTGGCCAGAGGAGAGAGAAGAGGGAATTTCAGGGGAAAAGGGGAAGGGTTTGCAGGAACAAAGTTAAAAGACACATGGATAAAACTAGGGGGAGGGTGGTAATGGGAGGGAAGATGGGAGGGGGTGGGTGGGCTTGATTGGGAGTAAAGGGGAGAAAAATGTACTTAAACAATCATTAAAATAAAAAAAAAAGGTCAACTATACTTTTATCAGATTCCTCACTGGGGCAGGATGGAAGGTAAAAAAGAAAATTATAAAGTGTGCTTGTAGTGATTGGATTCAAGCTAAAGTCAAGGGGAAAACCTCTTTCCTATTAAGTGTGTACAACTTTTTGACTTTGAATATGTCCTAATGCTTTTGTAAGCCTCAAATTTTCAGTTGTTCTACTGGAGTAAGGATGGGACATCCTTAATGGAAAAGGGTAAGAAGTGGGCTCTAGTTGTAGCTCAGTCACTTGCTAAGTGTGAAAAGTCACTGTACTTTTCTAGCTTTTTTTCCTCACTAGCATATTAGATCATAGTGAATTTTAAAGGCTATTTTTTGAAAGGCAAGGCAATTTATTAAGTACCTAGCATACAATAAACACTCAATACATGGTAGTTGTTAGTAGAAGCAGAAGCAATACAGTTACTTTCTTTGTCTTCTTTATCAAGTCATTGTGAAAGATGAAATATGAAAATGATAATCAGGAGGGCTCCAAAGATGCTAAACTTCTATAACAAATGCAAAGTATGCTGCCACTCTATTTTGTAACATCTCTACATAGCTGGCTGAAGTCCTTCCTTTCATTACCATGTTGCCCCTCCTCTTAACGGTTGGTACGAATCTCCACAGAACAGCAGCGGATCATTAGATTTGCTAGTCCAGTCATATGTTTCATTAATATTAAGTTAAATAAAAAATATGTGTAGGTGGTCAATAAGTTTGGGTAACTGCTATGTCTATTAACAAAGAGATTCTTGGAGATGTTAGTCATAACTATTACCTCGATGGTGGCGATGGTGTCATGGGGTATGCATATGTTTGAACTTATTAAATTGCACATATAAGTATGTTCAGTTCTTTGTATATCAATTGTGTCTCCATAAAGCTGTTTTTTTAAAAAAATTTACATGAGTTTGTCCAAGATCCCAGTTTTATTGAGCCATAGAGATATTTATTTATGGATAGATAATATGTACCAAAGGAGCACAGTTTACTTCCATGGCCAGACCTGGGTTGTCCCCACCACCACCCTGGCTTTGAACAAACACTCAATAAATTGTCAACATACTGTTTACCCATTTTTAAATTTTATCAAAGTAAAGTTATAATGATTTTTTCAAGTGGGGAGGAGAATAAGAATTACTGTATTTTTCACACTGTAAGACGCACTTTTTTACCATATTTTTTGCTTCAAAAATTTCCCCCCTATTTTCTTTCTCTAAAACCTAGGTATATCTGGCGTCTTCACCATAAGATGCACCTAGGTTTTAGAGGAGAAAAATTGGAAAAAAATTTTTGAAGCAAAAAATGTGGTAAAAATAAGTGTGCCTTATAGTCTGAAAAAAATATGGTATTTTTTGCAAGCTGGAAGTATGACAGTACAGGAAATAGATCTTGTAAAGTGGAAGGAGGGCAAGTGAAAGTCACTTAATTGTGACACCTATCATTCACTTATCACTAGGATATCCCAGATATGACCCTCCAGGCCAGTGTCCTATCTTTGTGGAAGTCTGTTAAACTTTAAGAAAATCATGATATATCTTCATTAGCTAAACTATTTACATAGTGGGTTTGTATGTTATTAAAAATGGTTGATTTTGTGTGTATTTGCTTAGCATAAAAATCTTGTGAACCTGTTATGCCTCTCCTTATTGTATGGCATATAAAAAGTGAAAAAGAGAAGGGGAGAAGAGAGGAGAAAGGAAACAGGAGGGGAGGAAGAAAAGATAAAGTATTAATTTTGGTCCAAGTGAAATTATCCCACAGACCAAGAAAGAGAGCAGCAATGGCCTCAACTCCTTTAAAAGTTTTTCAAGAGTCCTCTTCCCTGCTGGTCATCCAATTTTTGCCTCACCATCTAAGTTAACCTAGTCTCAGCTCTTCAAAAGAGTCATACATTGGGCCAGAATTCCTGGGTTTGAGTCTCAAGTGTTATGAATGCTCCATATGCTTAGAGTTTCTACAAAGATTGTTATTAAAAAGGTAACAAAGATTTTTTAAAATTATTTATGTTTAAATGTAGCCCCAAATAAGGAATTTAGAGGTTGGAAATATTTTATCATGTTACATTGGACAAATCAGGGTTTGAATCCTGGTTTACACCACTTGTTAATTATAAGACTCTAGGAAAATTACTTTGGATCCCTGCACTTTATTGTCTTCATTGATTAAATAGGAATAATAGCTCTGTAGTGTAGCGATGGGTGTGAAGGGCCAACTTATATACAGTGTTGTATCTGTTACATAACAAGACCTATAGATATCTGCTTCCCCCTTCTTCAGCTTCCTATGCATAGCTAACTTTTTTCTCTTCTGTTGTTTATTGATGACAGACAAGTCATGATTATGTCGAGTTAGTCAGAAATTTGAAAGATTTACCTTGACGTGTAACCCCTGCAGTAATCTCCAAGGACTTCCTTTCCCCCTCCCCCTCTTCTTGTCCCTTCTCTTCTCTTTCCTTCTCTTCTTTCTCTCCCTCTCCATCCCTCAAAAGAAATAATAAGGTAAGTAGCTAAGCAGAGGATTTGTACAAAAAAAGAAGGTGGTGACATGGTGTTTAAGGAACTCCTGATGTTTGTGATCAGTCTTGAGTTCATTTTCCTTCTGTCCTTGCTTGTGCCATCAGCCAGGATCATACGGCAAGAGCTAACCCCAGGCTTCCCAACTCTCCAAAGTTCAGATAATCATGAGTTTAACCCCAACTACAACCCTCCCTTCCTCCACTGCTGTAGTTTAGAGTAACCAATAGAAAAATGTCTGAAACTCACAGAGTGAATTGCAAGGGTGGTTTTCCCTGACAGATCCTTGATCTGTCGAAACTATAAAATTGACCAGCAGAGGGGAAAACAAGACCCAGGGTGGTCCCTGGAGTCAGGTTGTGAGTCAGCATGCCACTGTTCAACAGCCAGCCTTAATTCCAATTCTGACTGCACTCTGGAAGTTGCGTTCCTGATAACTGTGCAGGAAGTGTTTAAGGAGGTCAAAATGCAGAAAACCAAACCCTGGAAATTCATCTTTGCATGGAAAACAGAATGAACTCATAGAAAAAGCATCACATTAGTAAAAGCAATGTATTTCCATGTGTTGAAATAAAAATAGGTAGTATTGTGACTCTGTATTTCAGATCACACCACATGAGCTGAAGAGTAGTGAATATACCATGATCTATGATCTGTCCGTTGGTACTGAGTAAGTTAGAAGAGGCATAGGCATTTAAGAGCCCATCTCTGAGCCACTGAAAAGTTCAATCTTTTCTAAATTTGTGCTGTTCTTTCTGACATCCTACACTGTAATTTCTAGTATTTATGTGCAATATTAAATAAAAGGTAAATGTCAGTAAATATCACCATGGAAAACAAGAAGTAAAAAGAAGAAAGATTACTACTTCTCATATCTTACTAGTAAAAAATACTATATATTTTTTCCATGGAGGAACCAACTCACATAGTAACATAGTTCACTCTCCGTACATATCACAATGAGATTGAGTAATAATATCTTAATTTTTCACTTTTAAAAACAACAGCATAATGTACAATTGATGACTGAACTGTGGACAAGAACTGCAGCAGAAGCTTTGACAGCCATTCTTAGGCTCCTGCCCTCCCAGTGATGGGCATGTGGTGAAACACTAGGAAAGCATACATACATATGCACATAAAATAATGGGCTAGAACAGCATGGGGACAGAACTCAGCAAGCAAGGGCCATGTCAAAACATGAACATGACCTGGCTTGCATGGCACAGCCCTTGTTCTCTTGGCAGTGCTGTGTTTTCTGGATCTAAAACTGATCTAACATACTCTTGTATTTCTCTCAATGTCTTTATGACTTCAGTGATTTGTGGGGCCACGGTTACCTAAAGAAGAGTCATCAAGTACATGGACTGAACCCACATGCGAGTATGATATTTTTTTCTCTACGACATGCCTCTCAATAAATGAATAATGAATAGGGCAGGAAATTCTGCTTTCTAGGAATGGAAATTTGCCTAACCTTATAAAGATGAATGGTATATTTAGTAATAAAGGAGGAGCATGTTTTAAATATTTTTTCATTTTTATAACACTTTTATTTTTACAGAATCATTATGAAAGTGACACCAAGATTTCTTGTATACCCCATGCTCTCCACTCCCAGTTTTCCCCACAATTAGCATCTTAGGTCACTACGGTATATTTGTCACAATTCCTAAACCAATCTTGATACATGATTTTAACTGACATACGTTCTTTGTTGAGATTTCCTCAGTTCTTCCCTAATGTCCTTTTATTGTCACAGTACCCCAACCAGAACACCCTTACATTCTGAAGGCATGTCTCCTCATTCTCCTCTTGGTTATGACAGTTTCTCAGACTCCTTGCTGTTGATTACCTTGACAGTTTTGAGGATTACTGGTCACGAATTTTATAGAAAGTCCCCCCATTGGGATTTGTATGATGTTCTATTTATTTTTTTATGATTAGACCAGGTTAGTGTGTTTTGGAGAGGAAGACCACACAAACAACATACCATTCACATTATCTCTTATCAAGGACACACACTATCAATATGACTTATTACTGTTGATGTTAGTCCTAATCACTTGGCTTGAGAGAGTGTTTTCCAGATTTCATCTTTGTACAGTTCAATTTTTCTCCCCTTTTTTATGTTTTATTCTTTAAAAGAAAGTCAGTATGTGTAGTTTATACTTCAGGGATAAAGAATTATGTTTTATCTCTTTAAGAGAGGAGTATCTACATAATTTATTTGGGATTCTTTGCGTGGAAGATTTGCGTATGATGTCTCATTGTTTTTTACTCCATCATGTATTTATATCAGTATGGACTGTTCAGCTTTGACCATTGATAACTCTTTCAAATGGCTTCTGTGGCCCTTTTACATACTGAGCACTGGGGTTCATATGGTTTTGTGTGTGTGAGTGTAGTTTGTTTCTTTGAGCAATTTTTCACTTTCTGGTCTAGCCCCAGTCCTAGAATCAGCTACCTCTCTGTGGATCCCTGGCTCCTTTTATTAGTGCATAGTATTAGAAACCAAAAAGAAGGTGCTAGTTTTATTCATTGCTACCAGGATATTGTTGCTTCTGGGCCCTGTCAGCTGACAAAGCAAAGAAATACATGTGTACATATATCACAGTACCTAGCTCACAGTGAAAGCAATTGATAAATTATTGCTTTTATTATACTTTTAAACATTACTTCCAATAATGGACATGATTTATGAGTAACTCACATCCTAATTAAGAAAAATAAAATAACTTGAAAAGTATAACTTCTAAGCCAAAAATCATTGAATATTTGTACAGAGGACGAGACATTTGTGTACGCACACATGCCCACACACGTCCGTACACAATACACCCACAAGGTTCTTTCATTGGGTGCAAATGTCCAGCAAAAAAGTTAAAATTTCAGTTGCCTTGTGATAACTGTAGATGATCTTGAAGTAAGATATTTAGATGTAAATGAATGGTAAAATAAAAATTAATTTTGTAATGATCATTATTATTCAAGTTGTATAAAAGCTACTAATTTTTTTTAATTTACAATTTTTTGAAACTTAAGTGGTATATGTAGAATGTTTTATTATATTCATTTGGCACCTATACCAGGCTTCTGTGCTGGAAAAATATTTTAAAAATTATTATAGCACTCCTTTTCCTTCCTGAATACATGTTATTTGCCCTAGTAAAAGAGAGACATCAATTTTCTTAGACAAAATTTAAGACTCAAAATGGAAGATTGCTAAAAGAAAAAAATGAAGAAAATGGAGAGAATGAACAAAATTTCAGTCTCAGATGTGCAAAACAAGGTTTTGCTAAGCTTTGTGAGAGATTTTCAAAATTGGTTTCTTTAACATAACAAAAGTTGTCTGTGGAAGACTCAGCTGGAGTTTACCACAGTGAACATCCTTTCCATCTGTGATCAGAGGAAGGCATGTTATAAAGGAGGTAAAATAAAAACTGCCTCTTTCTGACCCAGTGTATGGCAGGCAGGAAAAGAGAAAGTGTACCTCCCTCTTCCTCTCTCTAGGCTTTGGCTGAGAAAGTAGTTCCTATACCAGCTCATCCAACATGGAGATGTTGCTCCCACTTTTCACTTGGGACTTTGGGAGGAAGCCATATGACAAGTTGTCCCTTAAATAAGAGTGTGACTAGGCAGAGAGGGAATCTGAGGCTAAGCTTTCATAGGTTGCTCTTGGTTTCCATGTGCTGTGGACTCAGATATTTGAGACAAGGCACTCTACTAGAAAGAGGTGACTCATCCATATCATCATAAGTTTTGCTGTAGTTTTTAATTTTAAAACTTTCTTTTCAGTATGGTAAGAATTTGAGTGAGTCAGAATCTTAGGCCCATTTATTGTCACTTGAAAGAGAGAAGGAGCATGAACTTTGAAGCCCAAAGACTGAAGTATGATGCTCAGTCTGTCACTGCAGACTGCTCATTTGACTGCAAATGAGCCCCTGAACTCTCTGCCCAGCTTTGCCATTTGTAAAATGGAAATACGAGTAATCATTACTTATTTTGTGAGAATTCAGTGAAAGAAGGCATGTAAATTGATCAGTGCAATTCTCAAGCCCTGGTAAGGACTCAGTAAAGAAGACATGCCAGTCACTTATAGATAAATGTTTAGCAAGGGCCTGTTATGTGCCAGCAACTATTCTAGGTGCTTGAGACACCAACAATTCTTCTTCAGTTATGACCTAAATTTGCAAGGAGGACAAATGATAATAGCTAACTTTTGTTTAATACTTACTGTGTCCAAGGCACTATTCTAAGCATCCTTCCTATGTTTACTTAATTCTCATAGCAACCCTTTGGAATGTAGCCCTGTTTTATTTTGAGAAAAGAGAGGAGCAAAGAGGTTAAATAACTGGCCTCAAACCACAATATAGATGGTCACTGATGGAACTGGGATTCAAACTCAGGCAGGCAGAGTCCTACATCCATGTTTGTAATCATGATGCTGTAACACTTCACTAAAACAGGACTGTGGACCTCAGACAATGCCTATTTAAAATGACACAGTGCCCAGAAAAGTGCTTAATGTATTTTTAATATGATTCAATTTTAATTATTTTCTAAAATCCCATGTGATCACTTTCTTTGACTCTTGGATGATTTAGAGGTGTGTTGTTCAATTTCCTAATATTTGAGTTTTTCCAGATATGTTATTTGTTTCTAATCTTACTCAATTTTGTTAAGACAACATATACTGCACACTTTCAATCCTTGTAAGTTCATGGACAAAAAGGGGGGTCACATACTAAACCTAACAAGCCCAGGAAAAGGCCTGCATGGGGGACCTTACCAACTTAAACCTAAACTAACCACATAGGATGGTCTGAAATTTAAACTTGCTAGCTAAAAGTGAGTCATTGCAGGTAGTCCTGTCCTAGGCCAGTATCTTTCTTGACAAAGGTCAATCTTCACCTTAACAGAGCCTGTCTATTTTCTTTTGGTATCTACAATAACACACTTTTGGGATGTCTGGGTGTATCATTTTTCCAGACCCCTCAGGGCACAATGCCCCACTACAGTAGAAGCCCCTCATTGTTATTGCTATGGTGTTTATTGTCAACTGTTTACAATCCTATAGCCATCAATGCAAAAGAAGTATGTGTCTATTTGTTTTCCAATCACAGATATTTCTCCACTTTGCTTTCTCCGACATCTCCAATCCATCGCCAATAGATTTTATGTAACCCCTTTATGCCTTTCCCTTTGATTCTGATGTATAAAATAAATGGTAAAACTGCCATTTTCTGGAGCATTTTCTCAATCCATTGAGATTTTGCTTCCTAGAAATTGTCATCAGTTTGGTTCAAATAAACTCACAAAAATTCTTGCAGATTTAGTTGTGTCTTACACTGACACTTGTTTTAGGGCACAGCATATGTTCTATCTTAGTGAGTGCTGGAGTTGTCATATGTATGGCATCTATGTATGTTATAAACTTCGTAATTCAATGTTACTATTTTTTCCTTAAACATATTCTTAAGATCATGTATTTTAGAATATATAGTCCTTCATGTGATAGGCAGTTGGACAGGCATGAGCAAAGCAAGGACACGGAGCCACCTTGCTCCACGGGTCACCGGGGTCAACATCCCTGGGTACCTAGCGACAGACAAAAATGGGAAAAGAAAGACCTGGCCCCCAAGGTAACATTTCCTCCCTTATTATATTGCTGGTTATGCAGCTTGGACCCTCCCCTGACCTTATCTCCCCTAGCATGCTACTAGTCATCTGGTAGATCCCCTTGGAGAAGGAACAAGTAGCCTAAGAGTGGCGTCATGTGACTTCCATGTGGGGCCCCTGCATGACCACTTCATTATGCATTAACCCCTATAGATAACATGTAGGCCTCAGTTGTGTTTCAGCTCCAGGCCCAGAAAAGCAGCAAAACCAGATAAGCAATACCAGTCAATCAGTAGAGACCAAGACCCTGAAAGGACACACCTGGAAAGCTGATGAATATTCTATTGAGATCTGGGAACTCCCATAAAATTCCCACCGTTAAAAGCACTGAATGCAGGATCTAGCGCTGCTTTCTCCATGGAGTTCTCCTGCTCCTCCCCATCTCACCCGCAGTCCCCTCCCACACCCAGGGTCATTTCCCTTGCCTGTCTCTCCTAAGCTCTAAGGGAGATACTTTTGCTTCTGTGACTTGTTTTCTGAGCTCATTTTTTTTCTATGGCTCAATTCTTCTACCTCTGTAGCTTTCTAAATAAATTTTCTGTTATAGTTTGAGTCTTGGCCCTGAATTCTGTCTCAAGCCAGAACTCAAGTACTGGGGTTGTTGAACAGAGGTCCAATCACCAATAACATTCTGGTGTCATTTTGCTGCCAATACTTTGTATACACCTATATATTTATCATTTCTAGTATCCTTTACTTCTTTCTCAGTTTTCCATCTGTCTTAATTTAACTTCAGTCTTGAAGAAAAACTTCTTCACTGCTTCTTGTAGTATATAGTCCTACTGGCAGCAAATTCTATCAGTTTTCATTTGTTGGTTATGTTTTTATTTTTAGCTCATTTTGAAGGGGATTTTTTTTTCTGGATATGGTTTCTTGGCTTGCCCTACCTACCCAAATATTGCACCTAAAACATTATAATTTATATATTATAAAATTTCTGGATTCTGGTGATGTTCCTTTGAAGTGCATTTTTTAATTTCTTTAACAGACTTTAACTTGGCTGAACTGAAACTCCAAATCTTAGCTTTTATCTGTTATGCATGAAATCTCTGCTGCTTTTACCTAGTTTTAGAGCTGGAATCTAGTCTATACCTTCCTAATTCAGAGGGCCTTCAGAAGTTTAGGCAGAATTTATATGCAGAACATAGTATTCCCCTCCTTTGGCTTTTTCCTTCCATGGTTTTCTTCCTTCAGTTTTCCACTCTTGTCATCACAATAATCTCTCTGCACTGGTTCTTCAAGCCATTAAGACTGAATTTCCAGCTGAATTTAACTTACCTGGTATGGTGCCAACTGGGGCCCACTCTTAGGCAAAAAAGAAGGAAAAGGAAACCTCTTTGATTATCACCAAGCAGTTGGAACTGCTTCTGCCAGTGTTTTACTGTGTATGATCATTTCCAGATACATCTAATGATGATTTTCATTTAGGGCACATCTTAAAGAAGAATGGGAATTTGAAAACGCAAAGGGAGGAACAAGAGGAATTTGAGTCCAGGGGTCAGGGGATGTCCTTAACCCTAGGGAAGGAAGACACGTGTGTGCATGTGCATGGCCACAGTCACTCCAGTGGGATGTGTAGAAATGTAGCCCAGGGGTCTGCAGGTAGCACAGATGACATGCTTATGGCCAGAATCTGAAACAGCAGAGGTTCCTGTGGTACAGAGTTGACAGAGGGCAGTGTATGATAAGCAATTGGGAAGATGAGATTCATTACATAGGGAGGGTCTTAGACTGTGCCGAGAATTTAAACTCATCCAAGAAGTTGTACTTCTCTTCACCAGCTTATTGATAAGGTTACAGCTGAAGAATAAAATGATTCCATGAGCATTTTAGTAGTTCATTTAGACAGCTACGCAGAATGAGAGGAAGACTGAAGGCAAAGAGACCAGCTAGGAAGTTTCTGCTATGTCCCTCAAAAGAGCAAGCAGGTGAGTTCTATGCATATATATTTGTAATGTGCTATGGGAGCCCAGAGAATAGAATGATATCCTAATTATAAGAATCAGGAAATATTCCACAATAAAGATAACCTTCAAACTAGAATTGAATTATGTGATGTTACAGAATGACTTGTTTCCCCTATACTTTATCTAAAACCACCAATGTGACTATATTTGGAGACAGAGCCCTTATGAAGATAAATAAGGTTGAATGAGGTCACACAGTGGGGCCCTAATTCACCAGAGCTGGTGTCCTTATGAGAAGAGGGGGAGACACCAGGAATGTACACGCACAGAAAGAAAGGCTATGTGAGGACACAGGAAGAACGCATCCATCTGCAAACCAAAGAGAGAGGCTCAGGAGAAATCAACTCTGCCAGCACTTTGATCTTGAACTTCTAGCTTCCACAACTGTAACAAAATAAATTCCTGTAGTTTAAGCCATCCAGTCTGCGGTGTTTTGTTATGGCAGCCCTAGCAGATTATACATGTGGGTAGTTCATAATTTTCAGCCATCCATCTATCCATAAATTTTTCCTTGCATACTTGATTGAGGATCAGTTATTTGCCAGCAAATGTGTTACATGCTGGGGAACACAAATGAAGAAGATGTAGTAGCTAACACAAATATCCTTGTCCCACTTTCTCCCTCATTCTCCTCCCACCTCTTCTCTCTTCTCGTTTTTTTCCTTCCTCCTCATACCACCAGTGATAATAGCAGTGACATTTGCACTGTCCCTGCAGTGATGATAATCATTAGCACTGGTCACGAGTGCCATCCAAGTGGAGGGAACTCAATTTAATTACCCCCAACCTGCAGTCCCCAGTAGATGCCTTATAGCTGTTCAGAAAATGATCAAAGTTATCTGGTAAAATAAACTCACAGGAAGATAACACAATGCCAAAGCAATTTCACTGTATTTCCATTTCCAGAGGAAGTATGCGTTGAGAAGGTTTATGAGCCTTTGTAATCACAAACAACTTTAGTTCTGATAACTGCAGGCAGTCTTCACCCAATGGTTGCAGAAAAGATAACAAACCAAATGATAACATTTCTTTGTTCCAACCCCTAGCTATCACACTAGCTAAGGTTTTTTCAGGGAATATGTCTCACTATCAGTGTTACTTAAAGATTTTATTTATTTATTTCTAGAGAGGGTAAGGGAGAGGAGAGGGAGAGAAACATCAATGTGTGGTTGCCTCTCACACACTGCCAACTAGGGACCTAGTCCACAACCCAGGCACGTGCCCTGACTGGGAATCAAACCAGCAACCCTTTGTTTCACAGACTGGCCACAGACTCAAACCACTGAACCAAACGAGCCAGGGATAGTGCTGTTTAAACATAATAAAAGAGTTTGGTGTTCACTCCCTCCCCCCCCACCCCCCCACCCCTGCTCTCAGTGATTTAACTTCTGTGTATGGAGCTAGAGGATCTGACCACACAGCAAGGAATCCTTTGATAAAGAATCTGTTTCAAGAAGGCAGCCTATGGCAATGTTCAGAGCATGGCAGAATTAGGTAGATCTGAGTTCAAATGCCTACTGCTTTACCTATTTAGTAGTTAGTTCATCCTTTGAGCATTGGTTTTCTCAGCCATAGAATGAGGATTCATGACATAGTTTGTAAAGCATAATGCCCCGCACCAGCAGAAGCCACTAGGTTCCTAGCATGTGCTGGGAATGAGTCTGCTTAAATTACAAGATTAGCTGAAGGGAACTTTCTCACCATCCTGATAGCAAAAGACCCAGGGGGCGGAGGTTGGCTCCATTCAGCAGACTCCTCTTGTGTTCATTATAAAGGCACCAACCCCTGGCAGGCACCTCAAACCTCATTCTCTTCCAGAGATTTTGATATTCATGCTGCTACATCAAAAGGTTGGGGCAGCTATTATGTATTAAAATGTGTCATTTTAAATTGCCTTTTTTTTTGCCTGTACGAGCAATATAGATATTGAAATTTCTTCAGAAAATGCTTATCTCATCAAGACTAAAATTATAGTATATGAAATACTAATTACAGTATTATGAAGAAGGTTGAACTTTTCTGTGACATTCTGCCTATTAGGAGAATACTAATTTCCTCTCTTTCTTAAGGCAGATAGAGCCATGTGATCCCCTACCACTTCTATTCCCTGGTGCCATTTTTACAGACTGGTGGGATAAGGGCTCCAACTCTTACCCTTGGTCTAAGCCGACTGCATCTTTGCCTCTGCTTCCAAAGGAGCACTAGAGATTGCAGCCAAGTATACCACAGGCTGAGTTTTAATGCAGTGGGAGATGTTGGAAAAGGAACTCCGATCACTGTCACAGGCAGATGACTTACAACATAAAATGTATTTTAAGTAAAATGAGGTAATATTTTCAAAATACTTATAATTTTGCCTGGCCCATGATAAATGTTCAATAAATAGTAGCTTCTATTCATATATGATGATGATGATGATGCAATATGCTCACCTAAGACCTTTAATACCCATTTGCGAATATAAATGACTTTCCTGAGGTGAGAAAGCTAACAAGTTTGGGAGAAGGAGCTTGAACTAGGATCCTATGAACATGATTTTTATTGAGCCACTCATTCATGTAACAAATATTTATGCCTGCTATGTTCCAGACACTCTTCTAAGTGTTGGACACACAAAGACAAATAAGACTCAGTGCCTCTCTTCCCAAAGCTTCCTATCCAAGGGGAAAGTTGAAGCAGCAACGATCCACTGAGATGCCATCTGGGCAAGACCACAGCATCAGAGTAGGGCCATGACATCCCTGCTTTCCTGCTTCCCTGGAAGGGTGAGAACCAATGTAGCTAAGAGCACTTTCTGCTCATAGGGCTTGTCTAGACCCATTTTCTTGTCTGAAGAAACAACAGTATTAAAATGGTTGATACATTTGGCTCTCCTTACATTAAAATTTTCTATTTTAATAGTTATCTGCCCAGGAGAATGCTTTTTCAGAGTAGTTCTGAAATGTTCCAGTAAAAGTATCTTGCAAATTTCAGTGTAAGAGAGCTGATTTATTTTCGCTTAAAGCCATACTTCTAAGCTGGTCCAGTCATGATATACATAGACAACGATGATACTAAAATGAAACACTTGAGTAAAGGAAATGGGCTTCACCTCCCCTGAGCACTGACGAGGTCAATATCTCAACGCATCAGAGACCCATTCAGACACAGCAAGCACTGAGGCCACTGGACCCCAGTCAGAGAGCCCTGGATTATGGGACGGTGGGATGACAGACAGTCCTGAGAAACATGGGAGTGTTTTGACACTGCTCTGAGACCAACCCCACCACCTGCAAATTTAGGTAGGTTATTAACCTCTGCAGTGCTCAGTTTCTTCACCTCTCCAAATAGGCCGGTAATTGTCTCACAAAGCCATTATGAGGAGGGAATGAGTTGCGTGAATAAGCCTGATAGGTAGTGAGTGCTCAGTGTAGCTAGCTTCCTTTACCGTCTTCTTTCCCGAATGTAAGTGTGGACAAGCATTTTCTTGGACCCCTTTCAAGCTTTTGCTTTGATTTGTAACCTTTTTACTATTTTGAGCATTTAATTTTTGTCTGACCAAAAATCAAAATAGATAATCCAAAAGGGAGACTATTCTTGCATGTACCCAGGATGAACAGCAACAATTAAAACTTTCGGGTTTTCATTCCACTAACCTTTACCAACTTACTTCCCACTGCACAAAGATTCCAGTTGTGGAAGATTTATTTAAGCTCAGAAATGCTCACTGGCCTATGAAGTCACTGGTTCTGTACACGTAATTGTAATCCGTGCTCATGTCATGTGAACAGGTGGAAGGAAGCCCTCATGTAATGGCCAAGTTTTATAGCAATATCTGTTTTGCTTCTCAAAAATGGAACATTTTATTTTAATTTCTCTGAATTTATATTTATTATCATAAAGTTGCTACATGAACATGTGGACAATATTTTAGAATTAAATAGAAATGAGATGATTAAAATGAAAGAAAAATTACTCTTTGCCTCACCTTTCCCCCAACTTTTAAAGTCGCACAAATTTAAACCATTAGCCTGTCTGTCTGTTTTCACTGGTGTGATCTCTAAGTAAATCTCTAATTGTTTATATTATCATTTCTTAATTACCCATGTTAAACATTTTTACTTCTGTTATAGTACATGAGCTCTTGTCTTTCTTCAAAATTAGTTTTCATTCTGTAAAATTAATGTTATCACAACTTTTTAAAAATCAAGAGTCTGATTAAAAATTAGTATAGCAAGTAAATATTATTTGATGCCGTTTCTAATTGTATATTATGATTCATTTCTTATATGTTATTTTAATAAAATACTATTTTTATTTATACAATATTTTCACCAGTTATTCAGAAATATTTCAATAGATTTTTCAATTACCAAATTTATTTTTAAAACTCAAATTGTGTGTGACTTTCTTCTTCTGTATGGAGGTTTCTGTTTCAGAGCCCTCTGTTTTCCTGTTTGAATGTAAACAATTATATCCAGTCATTCTAGGTCTTCCTGCCCTCTGCTCCTGGGAGAAACACCCCAGTTACTATATCATAGACATTTTTTAAAGATTTATTTATTTATTTATTTTTAGAGAAGAGAAGGGAAGGAGAAATAGAGGGCAATAAACATCAGTGTGTGGCTGCCCCTCATGTACCCCCTACTGGGGATGTGGCCAGCAACCCAGGCATGTGCCTTAGACTGGGAATCATCCTGGCAACTCTTTGATTTTCAGGCCAGCACTCAATCCACTGAACCACACCAGCTAGGGCAACATTATTTTTAATGTAATTATTTTCTGAAGTGCACCCTTGAATTACTAGAGGATACTTATAACTATTAAATCATTTCCTAATAAGGAATTCATTCTAATTCTGATGTATGATTGAAAATGTGTCTGAGTGTAGACCACCAGGATAAAAATTGTGTTTCTTTAGCAGTTCGAAAACATTGCTCAGTGAATTGTAGAGTTCACTGTTGCTGTTGAAAAGTCTGATTCTGTTCTGACTCCTGATCACCTGGGAGTGACTTGTGCTCCCTGGAGCATCTTAGGATTTTGTCTTTATTTCCAGAGACTTTGATGTGGGTATGTCTTTATCTTGTGAACATTGGCATTCTGGCCCACAGCCCGGAGACTTGTGTTCTTCACTTGTGTGACAATTTCTATAATTTTTCCTAATTAATTTCTCTCTATTGACAAATAAAAGTAAGGAAACTGATTATTTTTTTCACACTGTAACAACAAGAAGAACACTCAGATTTGAAGATTAGAGGGTCTCAGCAGATTTTATTTTTTTTGTCTTACATTTGTGTAGGAAGGAGTAGGGAAGTTTTAGGTGAGCTGATTTACAGTTGGTATTTTCTTTTTAAATCAGTGGGTGGCTCAGTCAGTCAGCTGAACAGGAAATGTTTATCTCTGTTTCTATCTACTTCCAGAAAAACGGACTTTGAATCTTGGCTAAATATCTGTTTGTTGGATGTCAGATATCCCCTTATTTCCTATCTTAGCTTTCCAAATTTGCTTTTTAGTTCAACTTTGGGGAGAATTTTTTAAACTTTTCTTTAAATTCATTTTTTAACATTGATAGTTTTAATTTTTAGAAATGTTTTTCTTTAGTTATATATTCTATACTTGTTTCAAGAATTCATCATCTTTTCTTTTTTTAATTTTTTTATTGTTCATCATTATCTTTTCTGTCTCTTACTTGAAATTTTCTCCAGCTTCTGTTTTTTAAAAGTTTCATTCATATTATCTATCTATCTATCTATCATCTATCTATCTACCTATCTATCTATCTATTTATCTATCATCTCTCCTTATATTGAAGGCATTCCCTCAGTAGATGCTCATTTACATTTGAAGATGAGATACTAAAAAGCAGATTGAAGATTCTCTGGGTGGAGGGAGGGAAAGTGAATAAAGTTGGCCGTTGACTCCTGGGCTTTACTTCAGGGAAATGAGAGGGCAAACAGCTTTCCTCCATAGCTTTTATCTGTATGTTCTAGCCCTGGGTTTTACATTTTTTTCTTCTAGAGAGGAATCCTCCGGTCTCTAACTTTGGAGAGACACACTTTGTTCCTTGCATTTTAAAGAATAAACAGAAGGAAGCTGGGGGCTCTACTATTCAAAATATAGACTCTTGCTTTATCTACCTATATTATTGGCCCCCCCACCTCACTTCCATCCTCCCTTGTTCCTGCTGTGCAGGAGTCCAGAGGCTCCAATGTTCATTTCCCTAGGGTAAAAACCTCTGGTTTCCTGGGGGTGGAAGGATGGAGGAGAAGGGAGAGAGAGAGGAAATAACCCCTCCTCATGAAGACAGAAGGCCCCATGAAGAGTAATTGCTTTGCACACCATTTTACCACACCCCTTATTCCCATTCCTCTCTTCATTGACACTTTCCAGTTTCTACAAGCTACAAGTCTTTCTTGGGCTCCTAGGGGAGATCTTCTGAATTCACCATGGTACGTGCCCCTGCCAGGTTGAGAGGTTGTTATGACCCCAGCTCACCTATGCCATTTACCTCTTCCCCAGCTACTTCCAAATTTCAAAAAGTCTGTAGAAATCCTTTGTCTGCTCTTGTCTTCTCTTTATTCTCTTTGTTATGTTGCTTTTTTAACTTCTAAACATTCCTGTAATTTTATTTTAATAGAGTTTTGGGAAAGAGAGCAAATAAATGTATATAGTCATTCCATTCTGTTATAACCAAATTCAAATGTGACATTTATTATCTACTTGCTTTTGCCTTTTCATTCTTTAATACACATTTAATAGTCATTGAGTTACCTCCATAATGCTAAAATTATAAGAACAACATTAATAACTTTCATTCTTGAAATAATATAGTATTTTAGAGTTATAAAAGCCTTTTAGCATTTAATTATTCATGTCAAGTATATGTTTTTATTCCCATATTACACAAGATAATAAAGGTTAACAGAGTTTAAAGAATATGTCTATGGCAACATGCTTACTTGCAAAAGGGCTTGAAACTGGACTCCAAATTCCTGACCCTTACTCTGATACTCTTTTTAGGACATTATAAAACCATTTTACTAACTGCTTATGTGAGGTGTCAGTATGAATAAGACCTAATTTTTGCTCTCAAGGAGCCCTCAATCTAAGGAGAATAAACTCAGATATATTTCAACTTTATTATAAAAATGAATGAAATATGTATTTCAACATTAGTAGGCTTCCAAGATAGATAAAATGCTCAGAGAATAAAAGAAGGAAGTCTGTTTCTAATTAGAAAGGTCCAAGAAAGTGGATGGTTGAGCTCCAACCATGAAGGAAGGGGGCACATTTTTTATGGGAGACAGAGGAAGACTTTTCTGAATGGGATAAAAGGATAAGCAAGTGCAATCCCCAGCCTGTTAATGGAACAGATAAGGCAGTTGTTGCAAAGTGAGTGAAAGAGGTGTGTTGGAAAGATAGTTTACAGCAGTACAATAAAGGGCTTGAATGTCTTGCTAAAGAATTCAGAACTGGTTAATTTTTTTAAAAGGAGAGTAAATGGAGTAAAATGAAAATATGATTACTTTTTCTGTTTTTCTACCAATTATTTTTTCCAAATGATTTCACACTTTCTAGATACTTAATTTTCAGAACTTACTAAAAAAATCAGAGGTCTTTGTCCCTAAAGTTGTTTCCTTGTGCTTAGGGCTGTGAGTAATGTTACCAGAGACTGGGAAGTTACCAGGGGAAGAGTGTTTAATAACTTTCCTAGCATGCACCAACTTGGAAGATTAAAAAAAAATGAAGACCCATGGAGCTTATAAGCTGCTTCCTTTCATGTTCATCACAACACATGATTCCTGCTTCTGCAACAAATAACAACAGTGTATATTTTTATGACACAATGCAACCATTAGGCTTAGATTTCTGAAAAACACTGTGTAAGGATGGTTCATATTGTAAGAACTTAAGGCATTATGAAAAAAAGATTTAGTGAAAAGGAAAGTAAGAGTAAAATCTATGAAAGGCTTTATGTTTACTAAAATAAAACAGTAATGGCAGAACACTCAATATAAATAGCACTCCGGATATTTTATGCATTTTAAATTAGAAATAACGGCTTTCTGTGCAATTAATTTTCATTTACTATCTCATGAAAGTGTTTGGGGTTTTGTTCCCCTGTGGTTTCTAGGGTAGCCCTGTACATTTGTTTTGTGGACACAATGCAAAGCAAGAGGCATTTGTTTCTATATGTTTCCTCCACATAAATATGTCTTTTGTTTTTATGACTAGAACATTTGAATGTCTCTTCTCACAGTTGTTCCAAAACACCTAAGAACTATGATTCTTAAGGTGGAAAAGTCCTGAGTGGTAAGTAACTGGGCACACGTCAGGAAACTAGGGATGTGTTTTGAGCTCAGCTACTGAAGAGTTAGTTCTAGTCTATGTATGTTCTTAGCCTTTCTGACCTAGGTCTTCACAGGTATTTTTTGGTTCACAGATGCTCCTGTTTCCTTTATCTCTGCCTAGACTTTATCATAACACATACACTGCTGCTCTCACTTTATGTTACCTCCCTTTCATATTTTCAACCGTTATTTTACTCCCTTCTAATTACCCTAAAGAGTAGGTTCACTACACTCTCAAGTCTTGAATTAAAATGCATGTGGTTTTTGTAAAGGTTTGAAAAGCAATTCCTTTACAGAAAAATCTTCATGAAGGAGAAGTTGTCATTGGAAATAATATTCTAATCTCAACTTTCCACACCCTAGCAACTCAATCACTGCTGAATCATTAGGGCAAGACTGCCAGGCTTTATTTGCTGAAAAAGCATCCACTCCACCCTTCCAGCAGACTAAGATCAGCCTTGGAGGAGGAATGTAATTTTTTCAATCTCCATATGTGAGGTACTCATTCTGCTCATTGGGGTTGGATGCACAGGCTTAGTGCAGAAGACATACGTGGAGTCAGAGGGAAATGGTCACATAGTTCATCTGGTAGGGTTGGCCTTTGGCCTAGTTTTCTCAGGAACCAGCTATATCACCAACCCTGAAAAAAAAATAGATGCAAATCTCCAGAGTCTCCACAGGAAATAGGACATTGTAGGCATTCAGTAAATATATATTTAGTAAATATACACTTAGTACGTATGCACCCAATAAGTGTGCACCTCCTTCTGACTGATTCTGAAAAAGGAAGGAGCATCCAGAAATGGCAGTAGCTGAGAAATATGAACCCTGGGAATTCTGAGGGGAGAAAAGTTATTAGACAACCCTACAGAACTTGCATCCCTATTTATATATCCTGTGCATATACCCTTTTGAATTGGGGTGGGAGGTGGAGATTTTAGCACACACAGCTAATTAGTGCTAAGTGTTTTTGAAGTTGTGCCAAATGTGTGGTATCACTGAACCAAACCACAAGTCTATGAGGAAGATAGAGAAAATGTTAATATTCCCTTTCTGTAGATGGAGAAACTGGGGCTGAAAGAAGGGATGGGATACACGCACATGATATGCACAATTCTAAAAACATATGTGCATACGTGCACACAATCCTACCACTGTTCTGCCATCTCAGCAGCAGGATATGGTCGTGGAATGGATGTTGGGTCATTGCTCAGAGTAAGTGACAGTGTAATATTCAGTTTTCTTGAGTCACCTCCACAGAGTGTGAGACAGATCATCTAAATAGGTACAAGCAAAGGTTTTAAGAAATTAGCAAGATTTCATTCCCTTTACTAGGTTCCCTTTTTAATTTTTTACTTGTATTTTTATTGAGGTGTAATTTACATAGAGTTTATATACATAGCCTCATTATTTTTGACAAATGCATGCTCCCATGTAACTTCCAGTCCTATCAAGATACAGAACATTTCAATCACAGCAGAAAGTTTTCTTGTGACCCTTCCCAGGCAATACTACCATCTCCATTGACTTTTTAAAATGGCTCTATAATTCTAAAGAGACAAGGTAACAATTTCCATTAATTTTTATAGCAGGTAGACAACTCCAGGAAATTTATCATGAGTCTCTGAAAATAATCTGTAAGCTGTACGTCTACCTTTTTTTCTTAGATGAATTTACTCTAAATATGTTAGGATCCTTCCCATAATTATTTTTTAACCTAGCTCAGTATAATGCATGGATGGAAAATATGTTGTATGGTTTCATAGGAAAAACATTCACTGTATGTGCTTATTGAATAAACTTGCTGTCACTTTATATCAAAAGCTATTTTACACACTCTTGCACTGGTCTCACTTTGTAAACAGATGATAAATTCAGTGTTGTCTCTCTATGCCAGTACTGGTTTTATTAGATTTATAAAATTATTTTTAATTTGGATGGGTGTTAACCCCTCATAGTCATGTTCTATTTTCTCAATGATGTTTTCAGAAACTTTCCAGAAGAAACAGGGAGTGAAGTATTTTATGGTTTTGCTGGGTAGAGTAATATTGGTTGTAGGTTCTTTCTTTTCATCACCTTGAATATTTATTGCCAATCCCTTCTAGCCTGCAAAGTTTTTTTGAGAAACCAGCTGACAGCCTTATGGGAGCTTACTTGTAGGTAACTAACTGCTTTTCTCTTGCTGCTTTTAAGAATTTCTCTTTGTATTTAATTTTTGGCATTTTAATTATGATATGTCTTAGTGTGGGCCTCTTCAGGCTAATCTTGTTTGGGACTCTCTGTGCTTCTTATATTTGTATCCTATCATCTAGAATCAGAGGCCAGATAAAGAGCTTCCCAGACAATAAAAAGCTACAGGAGTTTATGATCACTGAACCAGTATTATACAAAATGGTAAAGGGTCTTCTTTAAGAGGTAGAAGAGGAGAAAGAAGAAGAGAAAGAGGAAGAGGAAGAAGAAGGAGGAGGAGAAGGAGAAGAAGAAGAAGGATAAGGAGAAATATATAATCTTCCAAAACTCAATGAAGAAGAAGCAGAAAGCCTGGACAGACCAATAACAACAGATGAAATTGAAGGAGTAATCAAAAAACTCCCAACACAAAAAAGCTCTGGACCAGATGGTTTCACAGGAGAATTCTATAAAGCATTTAAGAAAGAGCTAACCCCTATCCTTCACAAACTATTCCAAAAAATCCAAAATAATAGAATACTCCCAGATTCTTTTTATGAAGTCAGCATCATTCTAATCCCAAAACCAGATAAAGACAAAACAAAGAAAGAAAACTTCAGGCCAATATCGCTGATGAACGTAGACACTAAAATCCTCAACAAAATATTGACAAACTGCATCCAACAATACTTTAAAAAGATCATACACCATGACCAAGTAAGATTCATCCCAGAGATGCAAGGATGGTACAGTATTCACGAATCAGTAAATGTAATTAATACACCACATAAACAAAAGCAAAGACAAAAATCACATGATCATATCAATAGATGCGGAAAAGCATTTGATGAGGTACAGCACCCATTTATGATAAAAATACTCAGCAAAGTGGGAATAGAGGGAGTATTCCTCAACGTAATAAAGGCCATATATGAGATACCTACAGCCAACATCATACTCAATGGGCAAAAACTAAAATCTTTTCCATTAAGATCGGGAACAAGATAAGGATGTTCACCTTAACCACTTCTATTCAACATAGTACTGGAAGTTTTAGCCACAGTGATCATACAAAAAGACATCCAAATCAGAGGAGGAAACAAAACTGTCATTGTTTGCAGATGACATGATAGTGTACATAGAAAATCCTATAGACTCTGCAAAAACAATGCTCAACCTAATAAATGAATTTGGCAAAACAGCAGGATACAAAGTCAATATCCAGAAATCAAAGGCATTTTTGTATACCAATAATGAAACAACAGAAGCAGAAATCAAGAAAAAAATCCCATTTGATATAGCAAAAAAAAAAATAAAATAAAATACTTAGGAATAAACCTAACCAAGGAGGTAAAAGACCTGTACTCAGAAAACTACACAACACTGAAGAAAGAAATCAAGGAAGACACAAACAAATGGAAAATATACTGTGTTCATGGATCAGAAGAATTAACATCATCAAAATGTCGATACTACCCAAAACAATTTACAGAATCAATGCAATACCTATTAAAGTACCAATGGCATATTTCATACATATAGAACAAACACTTCAAAAATTTATATGGAACCATAAATGACCCCGAATAGCTGCTGCAATTTAGAGGGAGAAGAGCAAAGTAGAAGAGATCACAATACCTGATACCAAACTGTATTACAAGGCCCAGTAATCGAAACAGCCTGGAACTGGCATAAAAACAAGCACTTGGACCAATGGAACAGAACAGAGAGCCCAGAAGTAAACCCAAGTCTCTATGGTCAACTAATATTTGACAAAGGGGGAAGAAGCATAAAATGGAAGTAAAAATAGCCTCTTCAATAAATGGTGTTGGGAGATCTGGACAGCTACATGCAAAAAAAAAAAAAAAAAAAAAAAAAAAAAAAAAAAAAAAAAAAAAAAAAAAAAAAAAAAAAAAAAAAAAAAAAAAAAAAAAAAAAAAAAAAAAAAAAAAAAAAAAAAAAAAAAAAAAAAAAAAAAGAAACTCAATCACCAACTTACACCATACACAAAAATAAATTCAAGGTGGATAAAAGATTTAAATATAAGTCATGACACCATAAATGTCCTAGGGGAAAACATTGGCAGGAAAATCTCAAATATTTCACACACCAACATTTTTACTGATATGTCCTCTAGAGCAAGAGACACACAGGAAAGAATAAACAAATGGGATATCATCAAAATAAAAAGTTTCTGCACAGCTAAAGAAAACAGTATTAAAATAAAAAGAGAACCAACCATATGGGAAAACATATTTGCCAATGATATCTCAGACAAGGTTTTAATCTCCAAAATATATAAAGAACTTACACGACTCCACTCTAAGAAGACAAGCAACCCAATTAAAAAATGGGCAAAGGATTTGAACAGACACTTCTCCAAGGAGGACATACAGAGGATCCAAAATCACATGAAACGATGTTCAATATCACTAGCTATCAGAGAGATGCAGATTAAAACCACAATGAGGTACCACTTCACACTAGTCAGAATGGCCATCATAAACAAAGCAACAAACAACAAGTGTTAGAGAGGTTGTGGAGAAAAGGGAACACTAGTGCACTGTTGATGGGATTGCAGACTGGTAAAACCACCATGGAAAAGAGTGGAATTTTCTCAGAAAACTGAAAATGAATCTGCCTTTTGACCTGGCAATTCCACTACTGGGATTCTATCCTAAGAACCCTGAAACACCAATCAAAAATAGTCTATGCACCCCAATGTTCATAGCAGCACAATTTACAATAGCCAAGTGTTGGGAGCAACTTAGGTGCCCATCAGTAAATGAATGGATCAAAAAACTATGGTACAGGGAACAAAAGGGACCTGTGCTAGGCGCAGAGAACAGGCTAGCACTGCGGGGTCTGTCTCCGGGCACCCGGGAGAGCGGAGTCGCCACCCCATCCCTGTCCCCAGACAAGGTTTGGGTAGCAGAAATGCAGCAGTTGTGGGCACCCACGAACATTCCAGGAAGAGTATTCTACCACAGAAGTTCACACCATAAACACAAGGAACCAGAACAGATCAAGTTAAGAAACAGAGGTTAAGAAGAAGAGTTTCAGGAATAATGAGAAAACAAAGAAACAATCCGCAAATGAAGGGAAAGGAGGAAGCCTCAGAAGGAATGCTAAATGAAATAGAGGCAACTCAACTATCAGATAATGAGTTCAAAACAATGATTATAAGGAAGTTCAACAAACTCACAATGAACTTCCAGAAACTACAGGGAAGCTACATTGATCTCACTGAAAACTATATCAATACGAAAAAGGAAATAGAAACTATCAACAAAGGCCAAGAGGAAATGAAGAATACAATTTCTGAACTGAAGAACACAGTAGAAGGAATGAAAAGCAGGATTGATGAAGCAGAAGATCGGATCAGCGAATTGGAGGACAAAGTAGAAAAAAACATCCAGAAAGAACAAGAAAATGAAAAGAGGATCAGAAAAAATGAAGAGGGATTAAGAGAAATGCAAGACAATATGAAACGTAATAATATCCGTATAATAGGGATACTAGATGGAGAAGAAGAAGAGCAAGGGATAGAAAACCTACTCGAAAAAGTAATGAAGGAAAACTTCCCCAATCTGATGAGAGAAAAAGTCACACAAATCGAGGAAACACAAAGAGTTCCAATCAAGAGGAACCCAAAGAGATCCACCTCAAGACACATCATAATTAAAATGGCAAAATTTCAAGACAAAAAGAGAATATTAAAGGCAGCAAGGGAGAAAAAGGAAGTAACATACAAGGGAGCCCCAATAAGGCTAACAGCTGATTTCTCAATGGAAACACTGCAAGCCAGAAGGGAATGGCAAGAAATGTTCCAAGTAATGAGAACCAGAGGCCTGCAGCCAAGGCTACTTTACCCAGCAAGGCTCTCAATCAAGATAGAAGGCGAAATAAGAGGCTTTCCTGACAAAAGAAGTCTGAAAGAATATACCTCCACTAAACCAGCTCTGCAAGAGATACTAAAGGGTCTGATTTAAGGAAAGGAAGGAAAAGAGAATGGGAGAGAGGAACACACGTACATAAATGGCAATGAATAAGTACCTAGCAATAATAACCTTAAATGTAAATGGATTAAATGCTCCAATCAAAAGACATAGAATAGCTGAATGGATAAGAAAACATGACCCACACATATGCTGCCTACAAGAGTCCCACCTGAGGATAAAAGACCTGCACAGGCTGAAAGTGAAGGGCTGGAATGAATTTTCCAAGCAAATGGACAGGGGAAAAAAAGCTGGGGTAGCAATACTCATTTCAGACAAAATAGACTTCCAAAAAAGGGCCATAAAGAGAGACCCAGAAGGTCACTTTATAATACTCAAGGGAAGAATCCACCAAGAAGACATCAATATTGTAAATATATATGCACCCAACATGGGGGCACCCAAATACATAAAGAAAATCCTAGAGGACTTTAAGAAAGATATTGATAGCAACACAATTATAGTTGGGGATTTTAACACCCCACTCTCAAAAATGGACAGATCTTCCAAACAAAATATCAACAAAGATATTGTGGCATTGAACAATACCCTAAATGAAATGACTTGACTGATCTATTTAGAGCCCTCCACCCCAAAGAAGCTAAATACACATTCTTTTCAAATGTACACGGAACATTTTCAAAGATAGACCACATGATAGGACACAAAACAAGCCTCAACAAATTTAAGAAAATTGAAATCATATCAAGCATTTTCTCTGACGACAAGGGACTGAAACTAGAAACCAACCTCAAGGAAAAGACTCCAGAACACTCAAACTCATGGAGATGGAATAGCACATTATTAAACAATGAATGGGTCAAGAATGAGACTAAGGAAGAAATCAAAACGTTTCTGGAAACAAATGAAAATGAACTCACAACAACCCAAAACTTATGGGACACAGTGAAGGCAGTCTTGAGAGGGAAGTTCATAGCAATACAGGCATACCTAAAAAAGATAGAAACATTTCAAACAAACAACCTAACCCTACATCTACAAGAACTAGAGGAACAACAACAAAGACAGCCCAGAGCAAGTAGAAGGAAGGAAATAACCAAGATCAGAGGAGAATTAAATGACATAGAGACTAAAAGCACAATTCTAAGGATCAATGAATTCAGGAGCTGGTTCTTTGAAAAGATAAACAAAATTGACAAGCCTTTAAGCAGACTCATCAAGAAAAAAAGAGAGAAGACCCAAATAAACACAATCAGAAATGAAAGAGGAGAGATTACAACTGACACCACAGAAATACAAAGAATTGTA
>PVIA01014643.1:0-26142 GCA_004024845.1 Tonatia bakeri
CATTTACACAATGGAATTCTATGCAGCAGAAAGAAAGAAGGAGCTCCTACCCTTTGCAACATCATGGATGCAACTGGAAAGCATTATGCTAAGCGAAATAAGCCAGGCAGTGAAAGATAAATACCATATCATTTCACCTTTAACAGGAACCTAAACAACAAAACAAAGAAACAAGCAAAATATAGTCAAAGACACTGCATTAGAGGACAGGCAGAAAGTGACCAGAGGAGAGAGAAGAGGGAATTTCATGGGAAAAGGGGAAGGGTTTACAGGAACAAAGTTAAAAGACACATGGATAAAAACTAGGGGGAGGGTGGTAATGGGAGGGAAGTTGGGAGGGGGGTGGGTGGGCTGGATTGGGAGTAAAGGGGAGAAAACTGTACTTGAACAATCATTAAAATAAAATTGGAAAAAAAGAAAAAAAAAGTTTGAATTGAGTTGATTCAGGACATTTTCCCATGGAAACATTTTTCAATTTAAAGAAGAAATTTGGGAGGTGAGGGAAGGTGGGGTTCTGCTGCATTATCATTGCTGCTTCTTTAAAAAATTATACAGCTCTGGCTGGTGTGGCTCAGTGTATTGAGTGCCAGTCTGTGAACCAAAGGTTGCTGGTTCAATTCCCAGTCAGGGCACATGCCTGGGTTGCGGGCCAGACCCCTAGTTAGAGGTGTGCATGACAAGGCAACCAATTGATGTTTCTCTCACACATTGTTGTTCCTGTCCCTCTCTGTCTCCCTCCCTTCTGCTCTCTCTAAAAGTAAATAAATAAAAATCTTAAAAAATCATACAAATGAGCCCTGGCTGGTGTGGCTCAGTGGAATGAGCACTGGCCAGCGAATCAAGGGGTCATTGGGTTGTTCCCTGGCAGGGCACACATGCCTGGGTTCCCTGGTGGGGGAACGTGAGAGGCAACCACACATTGATGATTCTCTTCCTTTCTTTCTTCCTCCCTTCCCCTCTGTCTAAAAATAAATAAATAAAATCTTTTAAAAAATTACAGAAATGAATTCATGTAGCCCTACCTGGGTAGTTCAGTTGGTTAGAGTGTTGTCCCAGTACACCAAGGTTAGATCTTCCAGGGAAGTTTTTTCCTGGGCTTACTGGCAATGAGCTACCCGCAACAAGTGCTACCCCATAAAGGCATTCATTCTCTGAACATGACTTCTGATATGATATTCAAACACTATCAGCTTGGGAAGGCAACTCCCCAAAGCAACTGGTGCCCAAGCCCAGACTATTTCTCTCCTATTTACAACGACACCCTTATGCTTTCGCCATAAAAAGGAAGGATGATGTGGGGGTTGGATCCCACTTTCTGGAGTATAAAATCAGTGCATAAAGCTAGCTTCTCTACAGGATAAGGCCTTGCTGGGGTGTTTTAGAAGCCTCTTCACCCAAAAATACTTAAAACTTCCTAAAGCTGATTGGACCATGGGTGGCCACCTTAACCCAAGGGTCATCTGTCTGTACCTTGTTCACTAGGTGACAATTTACCCCTTGGAGTAGAACGGTGAGTTGCATCAGTGAGATTCTTCCTTTTAGGGAGATGAAATGGGGGTACCAAAAAGCTTGGCCATTTTAGCAGCAGAAGCAGTTGCTGGAAGATTGTCAAAAAGTGGAGTAAGTATGGTGTAAGCTCAAGCCATGTGTAAGAGAAGCTAAGGGGGCGCTGGAAAAAGGATGTCAAGCCGATGTGCAGAGAGAAGTGAGATCCCACAAAAAGGAAAGTGAGAAAGTAGCCAGGCTCCAGATTTGTCAGTTTTCTTCTTCTCCTTCTCTCTTTCTCTCTCTCTTTCTCTTTCTTTCTTTCTTTCTTTCTTTCTTTCTTTCTTTCTTTCTTTCTTTCTTTCTTTCTTTCTTTCTTTCTTTCTTTCTTCTTTTTCTTTCTTTCTTTCTCTCTCTCTCTTCCTTCCTTTCTTTCTTTCTCCTTTCTTTCTTTCTCCTTCTTCTTCTTCTTCTTCTTCTTCTTCTTCTTCTTCTTCTTATTATTATTATTATTATTATTTGGTGGGGGGAAGGTGAGACTTCCAAATTAAGTTTCAGAGCTCATTGATTATTTCTATCATTTTTCGCTATCCAATTCTCCTGCACATTTCTTTTTAACTTACTTGAGTATATTTTTGTTTCTTGCTCTTTGTAAGCCTTTACAGTGGTAGGTATTGTCTTGAGTTTCCTGGAAAGCTTTCCTCCATTCTCATCTTGTAGCAATGGACTGGCATTCCTAGAAGAAAGGTGACCATATCCAAGTAGGCTTTTGGAAATATAAGGCTGAAACAGAGGTGAGAGTTTTGCCTGAAAAGAGATTTTAAAATCATCATCATATAGATAAAGACAAATAACAAAATGATTTTTATAGAGCACTTTCAACATATTAGGTACTATGTTTTGGTGAATTATATGTATTAATGTCAGTTAATTTTTACAATAATATATCTAGAGATTATCATTTCTACTTACAGATGATGAAATTGAGGCTTAGAGAGTTTAAGTGGTTTAGCGAAAGTCAGCCGGTGGGTGTTCAGAGCTGGGATTCCATCTCAGGGTAGTGGTCAGTCTACAAAACCCATGCTCCTCTGACTGCCCTGGGTGGCCTCCCAGTTTATAGCAGGTCTATCTTTCAGGAAGACACGGATGATGAGAGACCAAAGCTTGGAATTCTGGGGCACTCTTGAAAAGAGGACCTAGTGACAGAGAAGGGAAAGTCAGGGAACTAGAAGACCCAGCTAACATGGTCCTATGGAAGACAGAGGTGGTGAATGTTAGGAAAAGTACACAGGTGGC
Organism: Tonatia bakeri; assembly: GCA_004024845.1. Classification (NCBI taxonomy): domain Eukaryota; kingdom Metazoa; phylum Chordata; class Mammalia; order Chiroptera; family Phyllostomidae; genus Tonatia; species Tonatia bakeri. The sequence continues at coordinate 2,782 of PVIA01014643.1, forward strand.
CCACGATCAAATAGTTCGAAAACATCACGGAGGTTAAGTAGTGTATTGGATTCGGTAATTAGAAAAGCTCAAGCGTAACATTGGTGAAAACCGATTCTGCTTGTGCTGAGAGCAGAAGCCAAATTTTAATGAGCACACAAGTTCACAAGAATTAAGGGATTTAGGGGTGTGAGTTGACTACCCTGAGCACGTACTGTCAGCGGAAGGGAAGGAGCCAACGGTGAAGACGCAGCTCAGAATTCAGAATTCTAAGCGCAGCAGACATGCGAGGTTAGCATTGGATAAGGGAGGATTTTGCAATAGGAACTAGGTAGGTATGAGTCTGTGCATGCGTGGAGGGTGAGAAATTCATGTATTTGAGAAGAAAGTGAAATTTGTAAAAATAACAAGATCAGCTATAGCACATTAGAAATTCCTGTAAGCTCTTTACAAACTAATTTATTGCCCCCACTTTACAGGTCCGGACGGCCAAGTTCAGTAACTAGATCCAGATCAAACTGCGGAGACCAACTGGCGTCCCGGCGGTCCTCAGCCCAGGCTGCGGCGGAGGTCGGCGTGAGTCGCTCGACCGCGCCCCGGGCTGGCCGCCGAGGGCCGGGCGGAACTACACTTCCCAGTGTGCCCGGAGGGGCGGGGCGCGGGCGGGGAGTGCGCAAGCTCCTTCCCAGAAGTAAAAGCGGAAACAAAAGAGTCTCGCCGGTGTCCCCGCCCGCACACTCGCGCACACTCGCGCTCGGGCGCACACGGAACAGGCACAGGCTCCCGGAGCGAGCGAGCCAGCGAGCGGCGAGCCGGGGACCCACCGGCCTGAGCCAGCCGAAGAACCAGCGAGCCGCGCCCGCGACGCCCCCACGCCCCGGAGCCCCGCAGACGTCCCCGCCGGCTGGTGTCCCCGCCGTCCTCCCTGACCCATGGCGCTGAAGCGGATTCAGAAAGTGAGTGTCGGGGGCAGGCCTGGGGCGCCGGGGCGGGCTTCGGTCCCTGCCCGCACTGACCCCGGCGGTGTTCCCGAGCGACTCACCGGGAGGGCACGGGTTGGGAGGGTGAGCAGGGGCGGGTACCCGCGGCCCGAAACACGGGCCGGGCTAGCGGGCACCGGACAGGTGATGTGGGAGCTGGGGCCGGTCCCGGGCGGCCGGTGGTGCTTGGAGGCAGGGGGCCCCCGGCGCTCGCGCTGGACCTGTGCTCCGAGCCCCTGTCGGGAACCCATCCTACTCTGTCTCCAGATCTTCCCGAAATCGGGGCTTCACAGTAACCGCTGCATTTTTGCCCTACACCGGGCTAGTTTTGGCCTCTGTCATGCTGTGTTTTCTTTTTGCTGTTTCTTAATCCCATTCTCTTTTATGTTTTTGCTTCCCCGGGCTCCCGGTGAGGGAAGGAAGGTGTAGAGGGCCTGCAGCCCTTTTGCTCGGAGCTGTTGGGTTTGTTCTTTCTCTTCTTTGCGATTGGATCTTGCTCAGATACCCGAATGGGCTGGAAAAGCCGATTTGGGGCCCAGAAGCCAGGAGAAGCCTCCTGCTCCTTCTATTTTGGTGCCTCTCTTGCTGCCACTTTAGGTCACATAGCTGTTAGTGAAAACATAGTTGCTGGTACACAAGATGACCTCCTGGCTGTGATTCATGGTGATGCAGCCAAACAGGTTTTTTTTTCCTCCCTTTCATGATAAACTTACATGTAAAGTTTGAGACACAACAGAAACTGGCACAATTAAATAGTCAGATGCTTTGACACATGGGTATAGAATGAGGAAGAAATGTATGTATTCATTCAAGAAATATTTATCTGTTCCAACTGTAAGGAATTGTCATCCTGTGAATACTATTTATTGCCACCATATCAGATGTGAACATCTTACAATATTGGGGCTGGGGGATTTTCTCTCTGTTCAGTTTTACTTGTTGAGTTAGTGGTCTGTTCAGTAGTACAAGTTTTAGGTTTTACAGTTATAGTTCACGTTCATGAGGAGAGCATTGAGAATTTGTTGTTTAAATCGGGAGTGCGTTCAGCAAGTTAAGCCAGGAGTGGACAACATATTTTGTAAGTGATTTCTGAAGAAATTGGTGCCTACCGAAAATTTTTATCAGCATTTTATCAAGACAGCAGTGATAGAGATGTATACATTATATTCTCAGTTGCCACTGGTGACATCTTCTGGTACAGAGGACAGCAACTTTCAGACCTACACAATTTTTTTGCTTGTTGGTTTTAAATCTGCGGATCACTGTTATTTTTTGTGCCTTTAAGGGTCTTCTTACTATAAAACATATCTAATCAGCATTTATTAATATATTTTCTGGTTTGGAGATAATGCAGTCACACATTTTTTTTTTTTTTTTACATACAGGCAACCTAATTTTTAAGCCCCAGCCAGAATCTTTGCCATACCTTATGTACTTCTTAATGATGATGTAATATTGGCTGACACTTAAATAATACACCTTTTCCAAGAATGTTGTAAAATTCCATTTCCTTCTTCCCTAGCTATGAGCATTTTTCATGAGACTTTGCATATATGATGGCTTTTAAATAGTGTAGAATTTGTCCACCGTAAGTAGGACTTCAAAGAAAATGGACACTATTTGTAAATACCATACTGGGCAATTGTCATTCACCATGCTGAACTAATGCATTTGACTTATACTTATAATGTGGCATATGCACAAACCATATTTTTATAGTTATAGGTATTTTTAGTTTACAGTCGGGTTGACTGATAAAAAATCACTTGGAATTGATGTCAGATCTGCAAAAGTTGGTATTTGGGAGAAGAAATTGGGGATCATATAACATCACATCTCAACATGTCACATCTTTGGCATTCCTTTTCTGTTATCAGAAGACTTCACTTGCACAAATTGCTTTTCCATTAATCACATGTTCAGACCATTCCCTCAAACTTTAGAGGGCGTTATTTTGTTTGATTTCCCACTTTCCTCCTCCTTTAGCCACTTCCTTTTGATTGGAAGCCAGTTCCAGGTAGGACGTGCTGTTTGCCATGTGTACAGCTCTGAAGCTCTCCTCTTTAGCATCATCAGTAGACAGGTTCTTATTTGCACCTTGTATGTTCCCACTGAAGAAGTGCATATTAATATTTAACCCTTCTTTTTAAGCATTTCAAAGTGATACTGTTGTCCCTTGCCAGGTAGTTTGGTTGGTCAGACATCAGCGTGATACACCCGGGTGGCAGGTTTGATCCTCAGTTAGGGTACATGCAGGAATCACCTGATGAAAGCATGGAGGAGTGGAACAGCAAATCGATGTTGAACTCTCAGTGTTTCTCTTTTTCTTTCTTTTCTTTCCTCCCTCCCTTCCTTTCTCTCTAAAATTCAATAAAAATAAGTAAATTAATTAACACCGTCAGATACTTTCCAGGCTCACGGGGTTGTGATTTTTCTGTACGTAAAGTGGCAGCAGACGTGAGAGCGTTGTATAACCTCAGAGAACTCGGAAGCAGTGGAGTGGAGCAGAGCAGAGGGCGGGGGCACAGCTTCTAGGGTAGTGTATCAGAATCCCTTGTGGGGTATTTTCAGACTGTCCCCACTGCAGTAAATGGGGAGATGCTGCATCCCTCAGATGGGCTGCGGTGGAAGGGCTGAGAGCCAGTGATGTTCTTCCCACGTTGTTCATAGGCCTGGGGTAGAGGAGTACTTTGTCCAAGTCAATTTGTTAACAAGTAATATGACATATTTGGGAATGTTAAAAAGTTTATGACTTTAGCCCTGGTTGGTGTAGCTCAGTGGATTGAGCGCGGGCTGCGAACCAGGCATCGCAGGTTCGATTCCCAGTCAGGGCACATGCCTAGGTTGCAGGCCATGTCCCCCAGCAACTGCACATTGATGTTTCTCTCTCTCTCCCTCTCCCTTCCCTCTTTAAAAATAAATAAATAAAATTAAAAAAAAAAGTTTATGACTTTACATTTTTCACTTCATTTGGAAATATTAAATATGCTTGAATTAAAATTATATATACAGTGTATACAAAGCATGTGGGTATAAATGCTTAAACACATTTTTATACTAGAGTATGTTAAATGATTTAGTACTCTAATGTAGGCATCTAGTGCCAGTTTTGCATGTCAGCTCATAAATTTATACAGCCATGCCCTATTTTTAGATTCAGTGGAAGATGTTATCAGTCACGTAAATCACTAAAGGGAAAAAGTTTAAACAAAGTCTGAGGAAGGATACCTAAAGCATGTCTGAAAAAAGAGGGCAGTGTTCAGCTGGGCATCTGTTATTGCCTAGAATTAATTTCTAAGTGTTTTTTCCTATCAGTATTTTCAAATCTTGATAAATTTGATTGGAAGTCATTTTAAAAATAACTTTATATCAGAATACTGAAAGTTTTGAAAACCAGAAGAGAAAAAGAAAGGAAATCAGAGTACAGACATTATGATCATCCTAGTATGTAGTTGACCCTTGAACAACATGTTTGAACTGTACGGGTGTCCTTGTATGTGGGATTTTCTTTCAGTAAATACCTGTACTGTTTTTGATCCACATTTGGGAGTTCATGGGTGTACACGGCCAACTGTATGCCATTTTATATCCTGGACTTGAGCATCAATGGATTTGGTATTGTGGTGGATTCTAGAATCAGTCCTTTGTGGATAAGGGACAGCTCAAGTTTTGAGGATATGTGGATTTGGTTTTCAAATGTGTGAGGTTTGGTGCCCCTAACACCTGCATTGTTCAAGGGTTAAATGTATTTCTTCTAGATTGTTCTTTTATCTGATAAAGAAGTTGAAGCAATTAGCATGATATGATAAGATAGACTCGTTGCCTTTTTTATCTATATTTTGAAAAGTGAAACAGAAGTTTTGTTTTGCAGACAATAGCAACACAGATAACTAACTGTTCCTTAATGTATAGTTCTGTCCCCAAAGTTGAAAATTTATTTTTTAATAATTAACTTAAATATATAAATATAGATTACAATACAACTTTATCAATGTTTTAAGCTGCTGAATTTTTTTATTTGTATAATTCCACATTAAACTGTTTATATTAGTCTAGAAAACCTTAAGACACATAAAAATAACAACAAGCCCATCTTTCTGTGGATGGAGCTTCAAGTGGGAGAAGAAGATCTGGTTTCTATTCCTGGCTCTGTGACGTATTTCCCTTCCCTTACAATGATGCTGCTGATAAGTACAATTAGAGTGTGTAATATATAGTGGTTGCTTTGTGCTGGACACTATTTTAAGTGCTTGACATATATTAATCAATTTAATCCTCAGTGGGCCAAAGAGGTAGAAATGATTTATTATCCCCATTTTATAGATGATGAAACTGAGGCACGGAGATATTGAGTAATGTACTCAGAATCACATATTTGGTAAGTGGCAGTACTAGGATTCCGAACCAGACAGTTAGCTGGAGATTCTCCTCTTAGCCATTTTAGTGAATATCTTCTCTTATCCAGATGGACTCATATCTTATATCTGTTGTACTTAAATTGAAGGACATATAGAGTCAAATGAGTTTATGGGTGTAAGTGCTTTGTAAACTGTTCTAGTCAAATGTAGAATGGTATTATAATTAAGACCTTGGCATATTTAATCATTTTCACTGTTGCCTCACTCAGTGTGTTGATTATACATTGTAAATAAATCACTGCTTTGAAGTGGTGTACACTGGATCTTTTAACATGGTGAATCAATAATGTAACTTTGTTCCATCACTTAAAATTTTTCTCCTCCTAAGGATTTAGAAGAGTTGTTCTGTCAAAAGTATCATTTCATTGTGGAGTTTTCATTTAAGAAAGCTGTTTATGAATTGATGTAACTGTTTAGTTTCTCTGGGGGCTTTGAATAGTAGTCAGCTGTTCAGATTGCACATATATGTTAGTAGGACTTTCAGATTCCAAGCTTAAATCTCAGTCTCCAGTTTCTTTAAATAAAGAAGCATATAACTTAAAAAAATTTTAAAGGATTAAAATAAAACAGTATTTATGCTTCTTGGTAAATAAATGGTTTGCTCTGAGATAAGAGGAAGGAAGCGTCCTTTTTTAAAAAGCCACCATGTGAATTTTTCTGAAGCTTTGTAATTAAACTCAGTCTTCCTTTTGCCTCTGGTACCATGTAGTCTTCTTCCTTCATCACTAAAAGGTGTAAAAAGATGAGGTAACCTATTAATAGTTAAGGAGTTCTGAAGTTCCGTCTCTGTGGAAATAAAGAGCATAGATCTAAATAAGGCTGTTTATGCTTATTTTTGGAGGCCTAGCGCATATTAGAAAAACCAAACCTAGCAGGATGTGGGTTTGCCTCCCGAAAAGCAGAGTAGCATCCTTACTTGCTTTAGTTCCCTGAAAAACAGAGAAAACATTTAATGAATGCCACTCATCAAAACGATAATCCTTATACCTTCTGTCAGACTGAGTTAATGGTTGTCTACAATGTATTAGCTCCTCTTATTCTCCCCTCCTTTTTAACAGTTGATGAATTGATATTTTATTTAGTTAAGAACAGATACTGAGATACTGTCCTCTCTCGTAACCGTGTGATGCTGGACTAAAAGGTATTAGGACATATAATGTAAATCAGGAATCGGGGATTGGGAGGGTCCTCATGCCACCTCAGAACATCTGCCTGAGGGCAGAACAGGTTTTATTTCTGGCCTGCCTTAGTTTAGAAGGCCTCTGAGAAGCTGAGATTTTTCTGCATTTAATTGGGTTCTGGGATGAATCTGTGAGGCTCCAGCCACACATATTAGGCAGTAGTAAGAGTAAGAGGCACTTGTTCCAGGCGCTGTCATCAGCATGGGGAGGGAGCTACCGTCAGGATGCCTGCAGTCTGGTGCTGCCCATCAGATCACCGTCTCTAGCTTCCTGTCTTGCCTCTTTCTGGATGTTTCCACTGCTGCTCTCTATGCAGATTATCCTGTTTGTTTGGCTTTTCTCCTTTGGTGACCAGATTGCTTATTAGAGTCCTAGTCTTTCAGATTTAGGAAAGCCTTTCCAACGGGGGTGAGGTGAGGGATGGGTTCTTCATCTTAAACTTCCGTAATAGTAGTAAGAATCAATGGTTTTCACTCCAAGTGGCCAGCCTCCTTATGTGAACAGTTTGAGTGGTTCTAGAGGGGACCACGCAGACCTGATGGCTGGGCTTGTTCTTCTCTCAACTAGTAAAACTCTGGCCTGCGTTTTTGCTTCCCTTGAATTTTAATATATTGTATTTTCATTTCCATTTAGTTAAAAATATTTTCTCTTTCACTTTTGACTTCTTGTTCAGCCTTTGAGTTGTTTAGAAGTATATTATTTGTTTTCCAAATATATGGGCTTTTACAGATAACATTCTATTACTGATTTCTAATTTAATTCCATTGTTATCAGAGAAGATGTGTTATTGACTCCTTTTAAATTTTTAAACTTGGTTTATGGCCCAGAATATGGTCTGTACTTTTTACTTACTTAATAATGCCCATCAGGTGGTCAACATAGCTTTTGAATGAACAATATTAAATAATTCTTAGACTTCATTTTGGCTGTGTCTGATTGTTGTCTGTAGAACCTCAGTCATTCCCAAAGACTGAATGCCAAACTCAGGTCTATACCTTCCCACTGCCTTTTTGCACTTTTATGAGCTTTCAGAAGAGGGTGACAAAAATCAGTTGCATGGATCACAAACAGCATTTTAAAAAATGGAATAGAAAATGTTAATGCTTTGGCAGTGGTGAGGGTGGTGTTGTCTCACAAAACTTTTGTATTATGTATGCACGTTCCTGTGAGTGTCTGTATGTGTACAAGAGGGGACTCCCCCCAAACCTGGAATTATCTTCTGAAGGGCAGGCCCCTTGTAGTGCAGACTTCCCCTGCTAGGTGAGTGTTCTAGGCATCCATCTTTATCAGTGTACCAGCTGACATTGTTGTGAGAGGCTGCCTTGGGCTTCAGTGAATTTTTTTTTAAGACTCGTTTCAACGCATTTGCCCATTTCATGATGGCTGATTTACGAGTGCACCTGCCCACACTGTGCTGAGTGTTCAGCTGTTTTTGTCCAAAAACAGCATGAACCCTGTGCTCCACCTTCCTCCCTGTTCACCTGATCTTCAGGATTTTTTTTTTTCCTCCTGGATGAAAACATCCTCAAAGTAAATGTTTCTCCAATGTGGAAGAGGCGAAACAAAGAATTGCAGAAGCACTAAAAGACATCAAAATCAATTAGTTCAAAACCTGAAAAAAAAAAACATCTTGATAGGTATATTGCATTAAACGGAGAGTACTTTGAAGGTGACTGAAGTTTAAACATGTAAGAATGAATACACAAGTTTTTATAAATAAATTTCAGGTTTTGGGGGCAGTACCCCCGTGTGTGTGGTATGTGTACGAGGTTGTCATGTATTTCTTACTATGAATTACTATAAGGAAGGTTTGAAAAAATCACTGTATCACTTGTCCCATAGCATAAGATTCTTAGGTAGAATCAATATTGTCAAAAACACATTTCATATATTGATTCATTATATATAGAGAGAGCAAATGAACTATACACGTACAAATAAATGCACATACACATATACTTATACAGGTATATACAAATAATGTAAAATGTTCTAGCCTTAGAAACCATTTTATTTCATACAAACTGTCAATACTAATTCCTTTTTACTACAAGTAGCAGCCATTTAAAGACCATGGACTAAATAGTATTTGCCCATGGATTTTTTAAAAAAATTCTTACCCCAGGATATTTTTATTTTTATTGATTTTAGAGAGAGAGGAAGGGTGTGAGAGAAACATCAATTGGTTGCTTCCCATATGCACCCCCACCAGGGATTGAACCTCCAACCTTTCGGTGTAACAGGATGATGCTCTAACCAACTGAGCCACCCGGCCAGGGATTTAGAAGCAGTTTATAGTCACAGTGTACAACCATATGTATTCAAGAATAGCACTGGGTGATACTGAAAGAGATTAATTTATTATGCGTATACTTACAAGTGTCTATTGGCATACCAGTTATTAGGGATAGAGCTATAAGAAGTGGTGCTTAATAACAAATATTTGGTGAATATTGGCAGTATGTTTGTGTTTTAAGTAGGTTTTAAGAAATACCCTGCTAGCTTTTTTCTTTCATTTTTTTTCTTTCTTTATTCCCTGAAGCACCACCTTTCTTGGTTACTATGCTGTAAATAGTAACCTCTGATAATGTTTCATTCAGAACGCTCTATGTTGCATGTTCCATTATGTGTCAGAATTCTATTATATATTTGAAAAGTTATATGTATTTTCCTTTCATGTTTTTCTTGCCTCTCAGGGGTCTTTGAACACACTCTCCTTAGAAACATACGAAGTAGTGCTCATTTCTAACCTTTATAAAGGTTACAAGGCTCCTGGGAAAAGATAAAAAGAATTTCTTATCATCCCTTCACTCATCACACTTTCGTTTCTCTTGAGCGTGGCTGAAAATGTGCAAATGGCTTAATTCGGTATGCTGTGTAGTTGGCTCTAATGCTGGTTGAAAATAATGGACTCGAGTTAGAACAGCCTTGAGACAAGTCCTTGTTTTGGGGTGGGAACTGTGCGTGGGTGAAATGAACGTCAGATGGCCCTGAGCCTTTGTCCTAGCTTCAGCTTTGTGACCTTGGCCAAGAAACTCATTGTCTTTATTTTCTTTATCTAGAAATTTAATGGGTTGAACTAGATAATTTGTATGGGTGTAATTTTAGGCACACCTGAATAATGTTATTTGCTGTTTGTTTTTGTTCAGCAAACAGCAAAAATGGTCACAAAAATAAATATTGAGCAGTGGTACTATGCTCTGCTGCTATATGAAACGAGTTAAAATTCTATTTACTTTGAGATGTCAGAATTGAACTAAATATTAACATCTTAATGTATTATATAATATTAATGAGTGTATAAAGACGTATTACTCTTTGAGTAAGGAGCAATTATTTGCAATGCAGATAAGGTGTATTTCTGTTTTTGTGCTGGTAGCATAGCATGCTTTTCTAATTCCATTTAGATTCTGTCAGTTTCACAAGTGTCTTTTGTACTTGAAAGATTGTTTTCTCCATTTATTTAGATAACTGCCTTACAAGTTCATGCGTTCATGGGGGACTCTCTGTATTTAAGGCATATACAAAATGGAGTAAGGAGACAATGTAGGAAAGTAACCAGCATTACCTAAGATATTTAAAACAAATAAAGGTAAGAAGTGTATCATACCAACAATGTAGCTTTAGGAACCTGACATAAAGAAAATACAATATATTTGAGTAGGAAGGAAGTCAAAGGTGAGGGACACCAAATTTATTTGGGGAATAGAAGGGAAAAGTCTGTGGAGAAGGTGGAATTGGTTGTGGGTTTGGAAGAAAGGGTATCTTTTTTTTTTTTTTTTAAGATCTCATCCATTTGTTTGCAGAGAGAGGGCAAGGTAGAGAGAACGAGAGGGAGAGAAACATCGATCAGTGGCATCATGTACGTGCCCTGTCCTGGGACCAAACTCTCAACGCAGTCAAGTGCCTGGACAGAAAATCCAGCAGACAACCCTTCACCCTGCGGGATGACACCCAGCCAACTGAGCCACATCAGTCAGGGCTGAAAGGGCAGCAATTTTAAGGACAGGACAGCCAGGTTCATAGAGGAAGCTACAGAAGTGAAGGCACTAGAGCACAGGTGGCAAACACAAGGCTCTCCAGCCGAGTCTGGCCCTCCACCTTGTTTTATCCGACACAGCACCTTGTTTCTACCCGGTGGCAGGGCCGGGCTCTTGCTTAACTGTTGTTAAGGAGCAGTTACATTTATACAGCCCTAAAATTACATTTGGCCCTTTGAAGGCAACCACAAGGCTGATGTGGCCCCTGGTGAAAAAGAGTTTGACACCCCTATACTGGAGAGTATGTGGTTTATATGGGAAGGAACAGGTAATCCTGCTTTTGAGAAGCATTTAGGGAATAATAGGCCATGAAAATTCATACCGTGGTAGGCCTTGAAAACCATGCTGAGAAATGTGAACTAAATGCAGAAGTTTGGGAAAGCCGGCAAAGGCTTTTGAATAAGGAAGTAATGTTGCTAATCACAGTGTAGGTATACATTCTTGCCCTCATAGAATACAAGATTGTTTACCATTTGTAATTAGAAATTTGATAAATGTCATGAAAAGGGAAGTATAGGGTAATACTGTGGAATATAGCAGGCACCCCTTAAAAAGGGTTCAAGGAAAACCTACTTAAGGAAATGGTGTGTAGGATGAGACATGAAGGCAAAACTAAAGTAGGTAAAGTGAGTGAGTGAGTGCGTGTGTGTGGTGTGGATAATTTGGAATCTTTTGTCTAAAGGGAAACAATGTTTCAAACTAGAGGCAAGATGGCATTTGGGGGAATTGAAAGTCACTATGACAGGTGCAGAGAACATTGGAGGAAAGTATGAGCTACGAGGCTACAGAGGAGGAGTCAGATCCTAGAAGGTCTACTGAACCATTTTAATTAAGGACTTATAAATCTTACATGAAGGCTCAGAAAAAGCATTAGAAGAGTTTGACATGGTACTTTAAGATGATTTTTTGGCAGTGTTGGTAGAGAAATAGGAGGACAAAGGGTCAGTGAAAATGTTATTGTATTTGTTCAAGTGAGATTTAAGGAGGTGTGAGCTAGGGTGGCAGCTGAGGACTTTTGGAAAGAGGGGCATGTGAGAAAAACAATAGGGTGTTTGCCGTTTAACATTTTTGAGTTGGCCGCACCCACACAGATCTGGCCTCAGGTCAGGTCTGGGCTCGGAAGTCTAAGTAGTCTCTTCCTTCTACTACCCAGTCTGTCTTGGACACTTTGGTGGTGTCTCCCTTGTTCGAACCTCTGTCTTTTTATGCTCAAATGTGCCTCCTCTGGCTTTTCTCAGACTCTTATGCCTTTTGGACTTTGGTTTTTCCATGTGATGGGCTGACTTACTCCTGAGATCCTTTTCAGCGCAAGGGATCCGAGTCAAAGGAGAATCTGAACAGCTCAGTACTGACTAATGTGATGGGGGGGGGAGGGTAGGAGGCACTTGGAGAGAAGACTGAATCAGATGATGAGTCCAGGGTTCAGAGTTTGGGGTAGTGGAATAAGTGCATTTTTACTGTAATAAAGGAGACTCAGATACAGTTTTTATTGAAATACTTGGATTTGTTTAAGCTGTATTTTTATTTATGAAATTCCTATTATTGAAATGTTACATATAAAGGGAGGTGATCCAGAGTCTTCTCTTTAAAAGGAAACTGTGTTTTAAACTAGAGGCAAGGTAGCATTTGGGGAAATTGAAAGTCATTACGGCAGCTGTGGAGAGTATTATGGGGGACCAGGAGGGGGGGAACCTGGTTGCAGATCTGCAGCACAGCGAAGGTAATGCCCCTGATCCTGACCTCAAACATTTCTTCTTAATCGTGCTCTTTATAGTTCAGTCAATAGATGTCACTTTGATGCTGTAAAGTCAATAGCATCATTGCTTTCTTCATCTTCTTTTATGTGGAGTTTGGCTGCATTCTTATTATTATTCTTTTTAATAAATAGTCTTTGCCAGAGATACTTGATCCGAAGAGGCAGAGAAGCAGCCAGGACCAGTTTGTTGAAGTGAACTTGACTCCTATGACTTAGCTACTTGGATGTCGCCAGCATCTTGAAGTCTTCCAGGAAGAATCTACATGATTTAAAATCAAGATGTTCTTTAATTTAAGGCCTTAAAGAGGGTCTGTATTTGGAGACATTTCAGACACTCGTTTGACACCTCCTTATTGAAATAGCTCTGGTCAGCTGGATGAGGAGATCAGAGGCTGAACTGTGGGCCCATGAAATGTTTGTTTACAGACAAACCAAATAGAGCTCACACACCCCTTAGAGACAACATCAGAAGTGCAGTCCAGCACGAATTGCTGTCTTGTTTTAGGAGTTTTGAGTCAAAGATGGTTGTGTCACATTAATTAATTGCCTGTTGAGCCAGCATTTTTGAACTAATGCTTTCATATGCTTCAGATTCAGTAATCTAGATTTTGGACTGTAAAGCATTCACTACACACGGACTGTTTAATGTCCTTGACACAGACACAGCAGAGTATATATTCTATCTGTTGCAGAGTGTAGACCTTCTAAATGTGGAAACTAGAGAAGAACAAAGCATTTTCAGTCTGGTCAGCATAATTTTTTAGAGAATATTTACTGGATACTGTCATAGTAAGTCTGATGGTAAACGAGGCAGCTCTGACTGGCCAGCTTTCATTCTCGCAGTTCAGATTGGACTGTTTCCCTTCTGGGAGCGGAGAGATTAATGCAGGCCTCTCTTCTCTCACATTCCCTTCTTTGTTTCCTTTTATTTGTTTACTTTCTTTGAATTAGACTGCCTCATCTACTTTTAGATTTTAAGGCCCCTAGAGGCAGGAACTGTGTCTAGGTTGGTTTTATGGAGAACACTCAGCATATTGTGGGGGTGTTATAAACATGCCATCTGTGCCAATTTAAAATTCAGTTTCAGACCTTTCAGTACTTTTCTTTGTGTTTAGTTGGTTATGGAAATCTGAACTAGAATAGGCCATTAAGTACACACTTCTGTGGGCTGACAGTGCTCACAGTCTCCGTTCTAATATAGGGACAATGTCTTATAATCTACCTTTGCTTGCTGTATCATATATATATATTTTAAATTTAGATACCTAAATACCGTGTTTTGCTGTGTATAATGTACACTTCTTTTGCCCGATTTTTTTGGGGGGAAATAAGGATGCTCATTCCGTATCTATATAAATGTTTTTAATTCTTTTATTTATGCTTCTGAGTTAAAAGTATAACTCTAGAAAGCAATAACAATATATGTATACAAAATAATACCCTAGAATATGATAGTCGGTTTTGTTTCTAAATATAAATAAACACAAAATTTAATTAAAAAAATACAATGAAAGATTTTTTTTTTCCTGAAAGTTGGGGCCAAAAACATGGGTGCACATTATACGTGGCAAAATGCAGTAGTTTCTTTATTTGAGTATTAATCACATTGGAATAGAAAATTGCTTCATCAATGCAGATTGCTTTTGTCTGGGATATACTTTCTCTGCTTTGATGATAATTACTGTTCGATCTCTGTTTAGGTATAAGGTTGGTTTGTTTTAAGTTTACTCTTTCTCATAGGAGAAGGGAATTGCATCAACTACGTATTTCAATTTTAGATTTAAAAATCACTAGAAATGAAACAAAGATACACACACAAATGTGTGTGTACGCAATGTGTTTACTATAACAAGTTCTTATCATATATGGATTTATAACTAGTTTCATTATTTGATAGCCATTTTATACATAATACAGTTTCTATCTATTTCTCTTAGGTGTGTACCTCACAGTGGAATTCTGGGTCATTGAGTATTCCCATGTTCACTTTCAGTGTTTACTGTCAAACTTTTCCTCTTCTACTAGCAGTATGTGAGAGTTCCAGTTGTTTCACATCTTTGCCAACATTTGTACTTTCTTCTGCCATTTTCTTTAAAAAGAAATTGTATTGAATTTATAGGGGGGACATTGGTTGATAAAATTAAATAGGTTTCAAGTGTACAATTCCATAATGCATCAACTGTGTAACCTATTAAGTGTTCACCACTCAGAGTCAGGTTCCCTTCTACTACCATGTGTCCCCTCTTTTCCCTCTTCTACCTCCCCCTACCTCCTTTCCCTCAGGTTATTCCTGTGTCATCTGGTCTAAGAGTTTTGTTTGTTTGCTTGTTTGGTTTTGCTTAATCCCTTCACCTTTTCACCCAGCCCCCCAAGACCCCTCCCCTCTGAAAACTGTCAGTCTGTTTTCTTATCTGTAAGTCTGTTTTGGTTTAGTTCATTAAATTTCACTTAGCATAATATTTTGTGCTGTTGCAAAAGGTAAGATTTTTATTATGGCAAAGTAGTATTCCATTGTGTAAATATACCACAGCATTTTTATCCACTCATCTACTGATGGGTACTTGGGCTGCTTCCAAGTCTTCACTATTGTAAATGTTGCAATGAACATAGGGGTGCATATATTCTTTCAAATTAATGTCTCAGGTTTCTTCATATATATTTCCATAAGTGGAATAGCTGATCATAAGGCAGTTGCATTTTTAATTTTTTGAGGAAACACCATACTGTTTTCCACAGTGGCTGCACCAGTCTGCATTCCCACCAACAGTGCAGGCGGGTTCCCCTTTCTCCACAACCTCGGCAACACTTGTTTGTCAACTTACTGATGATGGCCACTCCGACAGGTGTGAGATGCTACCCCATTGAAGTTTAAATTTGCATTTCTCTGATGATTTAGTGGCATTGAGCATCCTTTCATATGTCTATTGGCCATCCGTATGTCCTCTTTGGATAAGTGTCTGTTCAGTTTCTTTGCCCATTTTTTAATTGGATTGTTTGTTTTTCTGGTACTGAGTTTTATAAGGCCTTTATAAATTTTGGATATTAACCCCTTATCAGATGTTTCATTGGCAGATATGTTCTGCATTTCAGTGAGTTCTCTTTTCTTTTTATTGATGGTTCCTTTGCTGAGCAAAATCTTCAGTCTTTCATTTTAACGATTCTCTTAGATATGTGGAAGCATAGCATTTGGGTTTTAATTTGCATTTCTTTGATGGCTAATGAATCCGAGCCATTCTGATATGTACAGGATGGGGCATAAGTAGGGTTACAGTTATGAGTTTGAGGAGCAGAGTTTATTCTTGTATTATTATTCATTAATTATATGTTTATTAATGATTTTTTTCAAAGATTTTATTTATTTATTTTTAGAAAGAGGGGAAAGAAGGGAGAAAACAAGGGAGAGAAACATTGATCACCTGCCTCAACAGCCCCAATTTGGGACCTGGCCCAAAACCCAGGCATGTGCCATGACCAGGAATCAAACCAATGACCCCTTGGTTCCCAGGCCAATGCTTAATCCACTGAGCCACACCAGCCAGGGCTATTAATGATTTTTTCACATGAACAACTGTAAACTTATTTTGCCTAACCTTGTATATTGGCCATTCATACAGCCTCTTTCATAAAGTGCCTATTCAACTCTGCCTTTGAAAAACTGATCTGTAGGAATTTAATTTTTTTTAACATTCTGGTTGTGAGTCTTTTGTCAGATATATCTTAATTTTATGGCTTGCCTTTTCTCACATTTAATGTGTCTTTTGATGAACAGATGTTCTGAATTTTAATCAAGTCCTAATTTTCCTTTTTTTCTCTCATGATTAGTGTTGTGCCCGGTTTAAGAATCTCTGCCTGCCCCAAGGTCATGAAGATATTTTCTGTTTTCTTATAAAGGTGTTATTATTTTATCTTTTATATGTACATATATATTCTTTCTTTCTTTCTTTCTTTCTTTCTTTCTTTCTTTCTTTCTTTCTTTCTTTATTTACTTTTGGGGAGAGGGGAACGGGGGGAGAGGGAGAGAAACATCAGTGTTTGAGAGAAACACTGATAGGTTGCCTCTCACACGCCTCCAACTGGGGACCATACCGAGGCACGTGCCCCAACAGGGAATCAAACCCATGACCTTTTGCTTGGTGGGTTGATGCCCAGCTAACTAGGCCACACCAGTTGGGGTGCTACTATTTATATTAAACCTCTGATCAATTTGGAATTGATTTTTATATATGATTTGAGGTGAGGAAGGTCAAAGTTTCGTTTTTCTGTATGGATACTTGATTGGCCTAGCACTGTGTACTGAGAAAAAATTTCCATGTCCCTTTGCTAGAATGTCCTTGTCTTTACTTTCAATTTTTGAATTCCGAGTTTGCCATTATTCTCTTTCCATTTTCATCACATTGATGAAATAGTTAAAATAAGTGCTTATGCCCCACTCGGATGTCAGGCACTATCACCTTTGCTTCTACATCAGAAGTGCTCTTTGTTTATTCACAGGTGATCGTGTCCTAGGTTGGGTTTAGAGGATATGCTGTCCACTTCTTTTTCATGCAGCCTTCTGTGATGAAGCTCTGTGGAACCCTAGAGGGCCCCACTCACATCGAAGTTTGTGGGAATGGCACCCCTTGGAGTCTGCGCACACAGCCTGTGTGACAAAATGCAGCAGCCCTGAATGCTATTTGTAATAATTGACAAATACAAAATTATTAACTTTTACTGTGCTCCAGCAATCTACCTTTTAACCAGTAAGCGTTGTTTTTTATTTAAGTGCAGTACTGTAGTATGCCACAAGTTTAATGAGGTAGAGTAGGAAATAAATTCTGAGGCAACTCATGTGGCTTTTCAGAATTTACCAGATCTTATAATTTTACTTTTTAATGTTTCATATTTGTGTTTATTTTTTATTTAGAAGGTAGTATGTGGCAGTGAGAGTATTTTATACCAGTTTCTTACTATATCATGTTTCTATCCTAGGAGAAACTTTCCTGGATTCCCTAGAGTGTTACAAACTTTAATGAACACATTCAGAAGATGACCCTTGAGGCTTATAGCTACTCTTACATGTATTTTCTTGGAGATATAATTACTTTCAAGCTTCTAAGAATCCAGAGGGCCTCTTTCCTGTACCTTTTAAATCACAGCTTATAGATTTTCTTACAAATCAGTTATTGAATTTCATGTCCCAGTTTAATCATCGACAAATGTGCCTGACCAGTGACTTGGGAGGATTTTTATTAGCATCATAATCTGATACAATCAAATTAAACCTTTAAAATATATGGGAGTGTATAATTGGGATGAGAGTATAAAATCAGAATCCTGACTCCTGTTAGAAGGAATCCGGAAGTGCTTAATAAACCTCTACTAGAATCACTCTGGCTGGTCCAGTGGAGCGTGGAATAGCAACAGCACAGCGCGACACACACTTCGGCTGCACCCGCGGGTGGCTCTGGACCAGGGCTGGCCAGCGCTTGGAAGATGACTGACCTTGAGACTGGGTGAGCTCAGCACGAGCCCCAGCCCCTGGGAAAAGCAGCCTAGCGCTGTGTTCTGAAAGTGGTTCAGCAGCGTCTAAATAAACAATAAAGATGGACTGTCTAGGGTTTTGAGGCCTTCTACACTGGAAAAGCCAAAATAAATTTCTAACAGAAATTTTGTGTGGCTTTGGACACTTTGCTAGAATCTCGTATATTCTGTATAAATCAAAAATAGTTGTGGTTGGGGAGAGCTGGGTGGATGGGCTGGGATGGGAGTAAAAGTTAGAAAACAGTACTTGAACAATAATTAAAATAAAATTTAAAAAAATAGCTGTGGTAGCATGCATTTTTAATACCTTAATGTTTAATATTCTTTTAAGATTCATTTTTTAGGTGGCGTTAGCTGTTATTTAAAAGGCCACCAGTGTTTTTAAGTGACCTGCATTATTTTCTCTTAATACCTGTCGTGATACTCTTTTTATTATAATATATTATACGCAATCTGCATGTCTACATTGGGAGTAATTAATTCTCACTCTATTGGCTAGTCTAATAATTTGCATGTCCAAAAGATAGAAATATGAGATAGCTGTATTATTCCTTGAATTTTATTGATTA
This sequence comes from Tonatia bakeri, assembly GCA_004024845.1. Classification (NCBI taxonomy): domain Eukaryota; kingdom Metazoa; phylum Chordata; class Mammalia; order Chiroptera; family Phyllostomidae; genus Tonatia; species Tonatia bakeri. The sequence goes on from PVIA01014643.1 coordinate 21,225, forward strand.
ACTATATTTCAAACACTTTATAGAAGTCATTGTGCTAAGTATTGTGGAGAAAACATGAATAAAATGCGTAAAAGTCCTGATTTTATAAGAAATATTCTGGTAGAAAGGGAAGACAGGGAGGAAGTTAGTATTCATTAAACATCTATTGTACGTGCCAGGTATTAAGTTAAATACTTTACTTAAATGTTTTTATTTAATTCTCAATATAGTTCTTCAGTGTTACCAGTGATAACCCCAAATGAGGCACTTGGGACTCAAACAGGCTAGGGTGCCCAAGGTCAAACAGCTAGTGAGGTTCAGAAGCAAAGCCAGATTTGATACAGGTATGACTCTAAAACTCATGTTTTTCAAATGGCCATTGGGAAAACAGCCACTGTTAAAGAGGATGGGTAAAATGTGGGCATAGGAAGATAGAAGGAAGGCTCTTTTAGGGAAAGAAAATTATAAAGGCCAGAAAACTTGGCCAGGTACAGGGAACGTGCAAGTGTACCAGATTTCACAAACTCTTCAGTCTCTGGGGCCCCCTTATATTAAAAGTATTGAGGGTCCCAAAGAGCTTTTGTTTGTATGAGTTACATCATTAATTTTTACCATATGAAAACTAAAAAAAGAAATTTAAATATATTTATAATTTAAAAATAATGAAATTTATTACATATTAATCTAATAAAATTTTTATTAAGACAACTATATTTTTTTAAAAAGTAGAGGTGCATTGTTTTATATGTGTTCAGATCTCATTAGAATCAGGCTTATAGATGACAGTTGAATTCTTATATCTGCTTTAATGTTACTATATCACATCATTAAACTGGAAAACGCCACTGTATACTCATGATATATTGAGTGAAAGAGATAGATAGCATCATAGTTTTATTATGAAATTGATTTTGACCTCACAGACCTCCTGAAAGTGTGTTAGAAAACCCAGGGGTGTTCTTTGGAGAATTACTGGGCATGTTTGTGAAGGGGAACCCAATTGAAAGCGTAAGGTCGGGACAAGATAAACTTCACTGGTTGAGTTTGGTTTTTAATAAGCAGTGAGGAGCCCCTGAAATTTTCTAAGCAGAAGAATGAAATAAAGAGTCATGTTTTTAAAAGATTACTAGTCAAATAATATAGAGTATTGAGAAGCAATTATCGTTGAAATGTAATTGATTTTTGAGGTAATTGTGATAAGCAATGTAATTGGTATTGCAGTAGAATATGTTGTAGTACTCTTCATCTGACTATATGCGTATGCGAAGGACCAGAGAAAGAAGAGTAGAAACAGTGCTAAGATTTTGAGCCTGGTGACTGCGAGATTCATACTCCATTAGTAGATACAGGAACACAGGAAAAGAAGCATATTGGGGAAAGAAAATGGTGAATTGTTTTCAAATGTATTTTAAGTTTTTGCAGGAATAACAAAGTTTATATATATTGTTCACCTAATTTCCCCTGATATTTACAACTTGTATAACTAGAGTACAGTTATCAAAATGAAGAAAATAACATGTACAATCCTATAAAGTATAGACTCAGTTCCGATTTCACCAGTTTTTTTACCTTTTCCTGTTTGAGGATTCAGTTTGGTGTCACGTGTTAGATTTAGTTGTTGCGTCACTTTAGTATCTATATAGCCTCTCATCTGTGGCAGTTCCTCAGTCTTTAAACAATAATGAAAAGAGACGATGCTTGTATGTGGTGGAAAAAAGCAGTGTCAATTAGTTTCTTTTAAAATGCCTAAGAACCTGAATAAAGTCATTATTTTTTAAAGTGTTACAAAAGTATTGTACATAATTGAAATTTATGTAGAAGACATAAATAAAAAGTGACAGCCCACTCCCAGAGATAACTACCGTTGATAATTTGGTGCGTATTCTTTTTTTTGTTTTCTGTGTATGTATGTTTTTATATTTTGGAATCTAATGGGCATACTCTACTACAGCTTATTTTTTCACTCAAAAACTATATTATATTCATGTAACTTTTTTTTTAATTTTATTTTTTAGAGAGGGGAAGAGAGGGAGAAGGAGAGGAACATCAATGTGTGGTTGCCTCTTGCACGTTCCGTACTGGGGACCTGGCCCTCAACCCAGGCGTGTGCCTTAAATTGGGAATCAAACCTGGGACCCTTTGCTTCGTAGGCCAGCACTCAGCCACTGAGCCACACCAGCCAGGGCTCACACAACATTCTTTAATGTTAATATAGAGATATCTATCTCATTCTTACTAGTGGCTGCATGGTGTTTCATAGTATGGCTATATCATGAAACCATTCCCTTATTGATGGCCCTGTAGGTTACTCTGTTTTTCATAATTATGTATGTTTGGTTATTTGGACAATTGCTATGAGGTAAAATTAGTTCAGAGAACATACGCATTTTTCACTCTCACAGTTACTACTAAATTGCCCTCCAAAAGTTTGTATCTCAATTTATGTTCCTTCCAACAGTGTGTGCCATGCTTGTTTTCCACCAAAGCTTGGATGGAGTAACCTAAAAGGTTAATAATAATTTGGCTTAAGTAATGGTCTTGTGCATGTTTGCCTACTTATTTGTTGCTTTTTTAATTTTTTCCCTATAAAACACTTTTTCTTTTATTAAAAAAAATACCAATACAGTACTTAATGAAAATGGTTTTAAATATTTTGTCTTTAAGACCTTTGCTTTTAATTAGCATGGGATAAAAGCATGGGCATGAAGGCCTGGACCAGGAGCCCTGAGTGATGAGTGAAATGGTTACTGGAGGCTACCTGTAGTGTGCATCCTGGATTTTAGGGTAGTGGGCGTCAGTGTCATAAACTCTTCTTTAGAAAGGGCTTCTGCTAGCTGTGACTAATGTGTAGGTAAGTCTTGGCTCTTAAGAGGATCCTGTGGAGTTGAGCAACTTATATAATTCAGTGTTAATGCTTCGAGAGAGTGGAGAGAGGAACAGAGGGAGAGATTACTAGTCCTAACATTTCCTTCCGGAATAACATAAGAACCACTAAATTTTTTTTGATACTCCATATATGTCTGTGATGCTAGAAGCTGATAAATGAGGATACTAGTTATAGCAGAGAAAGCATAAATCAGGTAAGGGGATTTCTGAGAACTTTTAGTAAACTAAATCAAAAGGGAGAATTTAACAGGTGTAAGTGGCCCTTGATTTCTTCTGTCTTATCTAAAAGTACACTGGCTGCTCTGGCTGGTTTGTTTCTGTGGGTTGAGTGATAGCCTGTGAACCAGGTGGTTACTAGTTCGATTCCCAGTCAAGGCGCATGCCTGGGTTGCTTGCCAGGTCTCTGGTTGTGGGGGTGTGAGAGGCAACCCATTGGTGTTTCTCTCCCTGTCTTTCTCCGTCCCTTCCCTCCTCTCTAAAAAAGGGAATAAAATCTTAAAAATAAATAAATACAAGTATACTGCTGAGCAGACTAAGATTTTTTTAAAAGACGGAATTTTGGTTTGTTGGTTATAGTTTTTGTTTTATGTTTTTACCTTCTAATCACAGATGTGCTGAGAATTCTAAGCACATCTCAGAATTCTTTACTTATCTTTTTTCACATTCAAGATCTGTATTTTTAAAAAAAGGGGAAGGAAGGGAGAGAAGGAAACATCAATGTGTTGTTCCTCTCGCACACACCCTACAGGGGACCTGGCCTACAACCCAGGCATGTGTCCTGACTGGGTATTGAAACAGCGACCCTTTGGTTCTCAGGGAGGCACTCAATCCACTGAGCCACACCAGGCAGGGCAAGATCTGTATTTTTTTTTTTAAGATTTTATTTATTTATTTTTAGAGAGGGAAGGGAGAGAGAGAGAGAGACAGAGAGAGAGACAGAGAGAAGAGAGAAACATCAATGTGCAGTTGCTGGGGAACATGGCCTGCAACCTAGGCGTGTGCCCTGACTGGGAATCGAACCTGCGATGCCTGGTTCGCAGCCCGCGCTCAATCCACTGAGCTACGCCAGCCAGGGCAAGATCTGTATTTTTAAGGGTGGGCATATATTGTGCCTTTTGTTTCTCTTGGTCATTCTGTCTGTACCTATGCACTGTAGTTTTAGTTATTTATTTCCAAACAATATAATGGCATATGTTGAGACATGGTTTGACAAAGGGACAGAACATTAGAAATTTAGACCCTCCTAAAAAGCCTAGGAAGTTCCTCACCAAAGCATTAGTCTCGTTATTAGTAGTAATGGTCAGTGTGACTATTAAGAATATTAGATGTTTGTTGTACCATCAGCTGCTGCTTTCCTATAACAAGTGAGCATTCACTAGACACTTAAGAACCTGGCCTTCGTAGGAGTCCCGTTGTTTGATGTTCTCTCTCTCATCCTCAGCTCTAACTTCTCTTTGCCGAGGTGGTAGAATCAGGGCACGAGAATATAAGAACAAGATAAGTTTTCTTTTTCTGTAATATTTTAGTGGGACTTGAATAACTGACATTTGAAATTTAAACACGACTCAAAGCTATTTAAGTAAAATAGAGTTTGGAGGTTTTTGTTAATAAACAAAACTAATTTGTATGTATTTGTATGTATGATTTATTCACATATACATTATCTAAGTAAAATACATGTACATGTGAAATATTAAGTTTTTAAATCACAGAGACAGTATTTTCTAATTAACTAGTTTTCTAGTTAAAATAAGGGCAAAAAAATCTCATTTACCCACTTACAGTAATGTTTAGAAAACTCTATGTGATGACGATTTTCAGAAGCAGTTTCCTAAAAAAACAAATTAGAAAACTAGACAAGCAACCCAATTAAAAAATGGGCAAAGGATTTGAACACACACTTCTCCAAGGAGGACATACAGAAGATCCAAAATCACATGAAACGATGTTCAATATCACTAGCTATCAGAGAGATGCAGATTAAAACCACAATGAGGTTCCACTTCACACCAGTCAGAATGGCCATCATAAGCAAAACAACAGACAACAAATG
>PVIA01014644.1:0-26133 GCA_004024845.1 Tonatia bakeri
TTGTTCCTCAGAGTTTTACAGCTCTTTAGCTATCTGACCCTGATGCAAAATAGGCCCTCAGAATTCCTTGTTATTTGATCCTTACTTCCTGGCAATGAGTAATGAACTCTAACTGAATTCCTGTGTAGACAAACCCAATAAAAGCCATTGAGGAAAAGGCTCTTGGCCCTTCTCCTGTGAGAGATCGGCCACCTTTCCTCCCCAAGCAGACCGTGTCTTGGTAGACTTATTCTCATATGTGGCAGATGGGGTCCCTGCGAGCAGAGCTCCCCTACAGGTAGGAGCTTCTATTACAGGAGACAAGCTAAGTTAGTCTTTACCTACACATGGTGATGCCAATTTGGAAGATTTTCTGAAATTTCAGTCCTATAGTTAGAACTAGTCTTCCCTGTTAGTGGTGCAAACAGTTGTATGAAATACAGTATTGGGACTCAGTTCAAAGGTGACTGGGCTGAGGACACACCCTGCACAGATTGGAGAAGGAAGACATGCAAGGTGGTTTGTCTGGAATGGCTTCCCACACTCTATTTTAACACGGAGCCACTCCTGTCATTTTCACACATTGAGAATACACCACATGTCATGTGTGCACCACAAATCCATGAGTCTACAATAGTGTGGCTCATTCTTGACTCCATCATTAAAGCAGGCCATAAGTTATGACAATACCTCACAATGGAATTCTCCAATCAGGGAATACCGGCTTCCCAAGTTCTTCCTCTTGTGTTGCAAGCACAAGCCTGCGGCCTTTGTCCCTGAGCTGCACTGACTTAGGGACCTCAGCTCTCTGGTGTCACACAGTGCTGGTCCCTCCCAATGGGTTAGTGCACATGGTCTGGCATCTGACAGTGTCACCTCCATTGTGGTTTATGGCAGAATTCCTTCCATTTCAAGACTGAGTTGTAACAATGCATTGTGAGTATATAGCACACATCATTTATTCATCCCCTGACAGGTGCTAAGATTGCTCTCCAACCTTGGCCATGGTAGGTAAAGTAGCAATGATGAGGAGACTCTGTCTTGCAAACCCAGACTTTATTGTGTAGGAAGAAAGCATTGGACACTAGGTTGCTGCTTAAAGAGAGCATCTGTTTTCATCCTGGGTGGAGGGGCACCACACTGATTTCCAATCAGCTGCATCCTTTGAGCAGGGGTCTGTTCTGATGACTAGTTTAGGTTTAGTTTGCTTTTTGTTTTCTTCTCTTTTTGCAAGTTTATTGTGTATCGTGACACTAGTCCTTTATCAAATCTTCAGTTTCAGTGTATATTGTCTGGGTGTGTGGCTTGCCCTTCAATTTAAGTTGTTATGGGTTGTTATGATATCAGTTATGATAGTACATGTCCTAGGCACTGGAGCAAGTCACACCTGTGTCATGTATGAGTCCAGCAGCTGCTGACCCCAGGGAAACTCTAACTAGTCACACAAATTAGTTCACCACTGAGGTTCTGCTTTAGTGCTGCAGCCTAAACAGCTGCAGGGCACAGTGATGGACAAGCCCATCAGTGGACCCACCAGATGACAATCCATGAACAGAAAGGATGGCTTGCCACTCCCAATGAAGCCCAAGTTCCCAAAGTCCACAGCCTATGTACACAGTTAAAGTCTGAGCCCAGCATCATGGAATGGGCTTACAGGAAAATGAAGAGATGAATCTATGCCCAGAAATACTTTTATGGGAACATTGGAAAATAGCAAATACCAGGACCTAAGAGTTTCACTTAACAAGCTGAAGAAAGTAAGGGAACGTGTTTGAATTCAGGATAGCTCTTAGTACATTTTTGAACAAAATGATATTGTGTTTTAAGGAATGCTCTCAGACTCACACTGTCAGGACAGCTGTTGGCTCCATTAAAGATCTACCATAAAAAGGCAAATCTCGAGGGAACAAGGGGTAGTTGTGTCTTTGTCTTGATTCTCATTATGCACAAGCTCCTCACAACTCCATCCGCATTGGCAGCTTAAACACCAGGAATTACACCAACACTTTCTCTTGGTTCCCTTTAATGAGGTATAGTGTGCACTGGACCTGAAGGCTCCAGGGAATTGTCAGGAATGGGTCAGTGCTATATGGGCTGGTGGAGGAAAAGTCTACATAGCCATACTGAAATCCCATCTCATTATCAGCAACAATACCTGCAAGAGCCAGGTTCATTTAACACTGAACAGTATCACAGCTGAGGACACAGCCATGTATGACTGTGGGTCAGGCACAGTGAGGGGAATCAGTGTGAGCCCAGACACAAACCTCCCTGCAGGAGACAAGAGAGCTGGGCTGCAGGGAGCACTGAAGGAACACAGATTGTGCAGGTACAGGGAACATTAAGGCTAGGGCTCAGTTTCATCTCTGGCCAAGGGCTTCCACTTCATGTGACATTCCACCTGTAGTTACCTAAGAAAGCAATAACCACCATGATTCTAACGTGGGTGTTTCTCCTCCATCTAAATGCTCTGGGCAGATGCACATTATCTCTCATGTGGGTTTCTTCCCTTTTGTTGTAACAATTGGTGTTTTATTTTAGGTTGACTGGATCACAAGGCACTCAAAGATCTGTCTGAAAGTCATTCCTGAGTTTATCCAAGTGTGTTTGCAAGTAAACTTACCTTTATACTAGTGTCTCAGAAAAATAGACTGTTTCCCCAATACAGGTGGGCACTCTCCCTTCCACTGAGGGACTGACTGGAAGAAACAATGAAAGAGGGGAAATTAACCCCTTCCAGCCTGTGTACTGGATTCTGAGGCTGGGACAGAGGTCTTCTCATGCCCTGGGCACCCTGGTCCTCAGGCGTCACACCAGGCTGAGTTGCAGCAATAGCCCTCTGGGTCTGCTGCCTGCAAACCATAACTCATGAGACTGTGAGTATGTATCATTGTGCATAATATGAGAACCAAGTCTGTATAAAATAAATGTAAATATAATTTCTGGTCTCATTGTCTGGAGGGTCATGCCCTCTGCTACCATAAATCAGAATGCATGCAAGTTTGTCCAAGTTTGCCCACCAGAGCCCACACATGTGTTTCCTTGAAACAGTCCTGGGCACTCTGTGAGCAAAGTGAGGATTCCATTAATGTCACATTATAATTTACAAAGCTGGTACCGAACATTCCACGTGTCCTAGACCTATGAGGCCCACGGGAAAAACAGAGCCTCATGAAGACACAGAGGAGATCTCTGAGGATGGATAAAGCAGTACTGTGGCATCACAGCTCACTGAGACTTTGGTAAACTATGCTGATGAGAAGCCACAGCAAACAAGTCCTCAGTCATTGACTTGCAAATAGTTTTTCTTCATCTTCATCTTGGAAAATAACCCCCTGTAATTTGTCTTTAATATGGGAACATTTCTGAGATACATTTATGAAATAACAACAACAAAAAAACATTTGCTTCACTCATCAGATTACTCTGGACATTTTCTAAGGAAGATGTTTATTTGATGCAGGTCCCTAGTGCAGTAATATGTGATAATGACAAGTTCAACACAGAGGATAAACATGGAGTGACTTAAACAACATGGTGACAATATAACTGACACATGCTTGATAAACCCAGCACAGGGCCTTGGTGCTGTGGAAATGGGGACATTCTCATACTCTCCTATAGAGGAGCCACATGTGTCATTCTCTAAACAGAGAAAACCAATCAGGTGCTCTTCTCTGTCTCTGAGACAAGTGAGATTTCAGTGCCTGCTGGGCTGCTGGATTTAGGATGTGGAGTCCACACGTGGAACATTATAGGAGACTGTTCTGAGTGGCATGGGGAATGTAGCCCAGCCCCCACTTGGAAAGGCCAGTGGGGAGTGAGTCAGCCCACAGGACTCACGTCCGTGGATGTGTTCTCCCATGGGGAAGCAGGCCTGCATTGTACCTAGGCTGCTATGAGGCTTGCTTTTGCTAAAAGCCCCTCAACCTGAATTGAGGCAGCAAATGTTTACTGCATATCTCTAAAATAACTTCCTAAACTCTGTGCTAAACCTCCTAAGGATGGAGTGTAACCAGTTCAATCACCTTTTCTCTTGCATTTGTAACATCCTTTGCTTTGAAGTAATGAGCAACATCTTTTCCTTTTGTTATCTGTAAAAGGTGATGACCTACAGTGAACTTGTGCATGGTAAACAAGGATCATCCTCAATGTAATGTGGCCAGAAAAACAATGAAAGCCTGTCCAGGCAAGGGTAGGGGTGCTCTGTCACTCAGAGAGTGGCTGTACCATCCCTTTTCTCCACAGGACTTCTGCAGTCCATGTGAATGTGTTCATTACACTCACAACACACGGACCCCACTGGTCATAGTCCACATCTTCTGGTAGCCAGGGACAGGGACTCAGGGATATGAGCCACAGTTGTGAACAACATACCAACTTGGCTGCAGTGTGTGCATCACCTCAGGTAAGGGTCAATGACACCAAGTGCTTTTTGGGAAGGTCATAGGTTGTGCTAGATTTCAGAGGAAAAGGAATCCCTTCCAAGGTTGCAGTCTCTTATGGCTGCTTTGCATCTTTATCCTCTTTAGTAAGCAGGAGCCTTGCTCTCTGCCAAGCATTTGCTGCATCTTGTGGACATTGGTCAAGCAGTTAGTACCTACAATGGCCCTCGCTGCTATAAGGTAACTGTGAGAGGATAAATTAGAACGAGGACCTGGAAAGAATACTAGGTTTTCCACCAGCCACAAACAAAAGTCCATGCAATGAAAGGCGCACTGTAAAAACCCTCACAAGCCCATCCCCATGACACAACCCTCAACTATGTTAGGTTTGGGAGAAAGAACAGAGACTTTCCTCTTAATCAGCTTTGAAAACAGTAACTAACTACACGGCTATTTACAAGCATCTAAGCAGATTCTTCCTTTCAAGCCATCTGTTGTGGTCCTTTGACTTTGACTTTTCTCTTTATCCTCTTGCATAGGCAAAAGCGGATAGTGAATGAGTGTTTTGGTTTTGACCGGGTTCTGAAGATCACTTTCCAGAAGAATTTAGTGTTACTCACAGGTTTGTATGGCAGCATTTGGAATTAGCCAAGTTCTGAAGATAAAAATCACGTCCTCCCTTGACTCGAAAAATCAAGTATTCCCGCATGAGTCTGAACCTTGAGAGGGTGTCTGGGATCAATTTCTGAGACATGCAGGAGCCTTATATGAACCTCCAAAATAACATAATATAACTTCTGGTGTGTCCAGGAAAGCATGATATAAAGGTTGGTCACCTAGCACTTCAAGCCCTCCCTCGAAGTCCTAGATGCTTGGAAGAGGACCTGAGATCCATAAGTAGGGGTCGGAACTGCAATATCTGCTACCCCTCCCTGATTGTCTTTCACAAACAGCACATTTTGACCCACCACCCTGTATCATCCAATAGCTAACTAGCTAGGTTTCAGCACAGGTTGCAGAGTCTGAAAAGACAACAATCTAAAGTAAAAAGGAGCCCTTTAACAGCAATAATGAGCTTTGGTTTATCTAAAGATCAGGAAGAGTACCTGTGTGTGTTATAGCAGCTCCTACAGGGAGCAAGACGTGAGGTAAAGAAGCAGCATCTCATTCAGCTTTCACAAAGTGTAAAGGAATACTACCCTGCTTTTCCTGACAAGGGAAACTTAGATATTGAAGTTTGGGCAAGCAACATGCTAAAATCTTTACAGGGCAGTGGTGTTTCTATCAGAGTTCAGAACTTACTAACTCGGGGACTAGTGAGGACTGCTCTCATGCCTATATGAAGTAAGAAACAGGAGCTAGTCATAGAGGAGGATGAAGATTCTAGTTCAGAGGAGGAAGTCATATATGATGTAGTAAAAGAACTAGCCATGAAAGTTCCACCTGAAGTCCCAAAGGAGGACCTGTCTCATAGCCATCGCTCCTTACTTTAAGTCTGGGAGTGTCCTTCCTGGCAGGTTGTGTCACCAGCAAGAAAGACAGAAAATTCAGAAGGATATCCTGTCAGGGTTATGTTATAGTGACTTCAGCAGGCAAAGGAGGCTGGGAATTTAGATGTCCATTTAGCCATCCCCATTATACTCACCGGTCATGGACTAAAGGTCCATGAGTCCCTTCCCTTTTCTCTTTAAAATGACTTAAAAAAGAACTATGATGGAAATGGGCTTCAATCTCCTTATACTAATGGGCTATTTCAAGCTATCACTGACAGCTATAAAGTGTCCCCTTTTGACTGGGTTGCCCTGTCCAGGACATTCTCAACCCCTGTTCAGTTTATGGTCTGGCATTCAGAATATTCTCTGCAAGGCAGTAACCAAGTAGCCAAAAAAGCACAAATGAATAATCCTGTCACCCTCCCTGTGCTGCCTGGTTTTGGTGATTTTGCTACCACTTCAGATTAAGCCAGGCTTAATCCTCAAGCTTTTACTCAAAGTGCTCAAATTGTTCTCAGAGCCATGAAGGCTGTGCCTGATTCTCAGGACAAGGAGACTTCTTCCTTCATCAATAGCTGTCAGGGTGCTACAGAGGCATATATTGATTTTATTGATTTCTTCCAGGAAGCCACTGAATGGCAAATTGATAAACATAAAACAGACAAGACTCTTTTTATGGCAAATAGCTTATGAAAATGCTAACAAAGACTGCAAGGCCATTATAGGACCCTGCCAGTTACCACCAGAGACATCAGTGAGTTTGTCAAGGCTTGCCAAGATGTTGGCGCAGAGCAGGATAAGGACTCTCCCCTGGCTGCTGCAATCAAAGTAGATTCAAAGTGTTATAACTATAGAAAGCATGGTCATCTGCACAAGGAATGTTCTTCCACACTGAGAGGGGGCACAGGTAATGGCAAGCTTCACCCCAAGTATTGCCGTGCTGTGTCTATGGCAGATATTGGGCAGAGGAATCCCACTGTAAATTTGACAAAAATGGCCAGCCCATTCAGAGGAACTTCCAAGGGGGCATCTGCTCCAGTGCTCCCAAACCCAATTGGAGCTCTCAGAACAGCAATCACTATCAGGGAATTCAAGGAAATGCAGTTTCTGACCTTCATCCAGCCGCCCACAAAAACAAAGGGGAGGACTTGGTCACCACTAATGAGCTCATCTTAAAGGGACAGGATCACATAATTGTAGCTCCCGCTGATGTCTGGGGACCTCTACCCCCAGGGACAGTCAACCAAATCTTAGGGAGATCCAGTATTCCTACCAAAGGCATTTTTGTTCAGCCAGGGGCCATTGACTCAGACTATCAGGGGAAATTAAAATCATGCCGAAAGTGTCTGGCTATCATATTTTTTAAAGATTTTATTTATTTATTTTTAGAGAGGGGAGGGAAAAAGAGAGAGAGAAACATCAATGTGCGGTTGCTGGGGGCCATGGCCTGCAACCCAGGCATGTGCCCTGACTGGGAATCGAACCTGCGATGCTTTGGTTCGCAGGCTGCACTCAGTCCACTGAGCTATGCCAGCCAGGGTGTTGGCTATCATATTATGCCCACCAAAATGCACATTGCCCAGTTGCTCCTGTTCCCCTATGTAACCTCACAGACTCAAATTACAGTGAGGAGGGAAGGAAGCTTTGGTAGTACAAACAATCAATCAGTTTTTTAGACAGAATCAATTAAGTTAAATACACCAATCTTACCTGAAGTCAGGGTTTAGCTTTTAATTCGGCATTAAAACCACTGAGACCTCCATGCCCTGTGAGTCAAGACAGCACAGACCCCTGCAGTGTGCAGTCTGGGCAGCAGGGGGCACATGAGACCCATGAGCTCAGGTTGGCTTCTTCAGGATCAGGTGCAGAGTGAGCTGCAGAGAGGTTTCCTCTGAGGGCCTGTATCTTCCTTTTGTCCAGACGAGTTGGGTATGAGGTGACTGTAAATACCCAATTCCATTAGAGTATTTACCAAAGTCAATAAGACAAGAGAACCACAGTCAATAAGGGTATTTTATGGCTTCTTTATATCTGAATTCTAAGGAGATAAACATAGGGATTATATAACTACCCCACTATGTGGAAAAGTTTGAAGACACACTGGCACAGTAATAAGACATTGAGGTGCCACGGCTAGACTGGTCCAGGTGGTTTCTGTGTCACTGAAAGGTGGATTCAGAATGATGAGGATGTCCTGTGGAGGATGGTTCCTCACTGGGAGAAACTGTGTCTTCCCAGAGCTCAAGGACCTGCCAGAGTACACATGTCCTCACATGTCCTCACCCGGGGTAAGGACTTCAGCTATGATAAACTCTTCCACATTCATATGCAAATGACAATAGGTAGGCTAGGTTGAATATAGGTCCCTCTGTGTTCTGAGAGCATCATCCACAGCCACACCCTCCCCTACAGACTACAGACATCCTGATGCCACAGCCTCTCACCATGGACTGGAGATGAAGAGCCTTCTTCCTGGAGGAAGTGGCTACAGGTAAGGGACTCCCCAGAACCTGGTTTGAGGAGGGAACCTGGGTTGGTTGAGGGGTATTTCCACCCACTCCTGCTTCCTCTCCACAGGCATCCACACCCAGATGCAGATGGTGCAGGTGGAGGCTGAGCTGAGGAAAACTAGAACCTCAGTGAAGGTCTCCTGCAAGATTCTGCATACATCTTCACCAACTACTGGATGCACTGGATATGACAGACCCAAGAACAAGGGCTTGAGTAGAAGGGACAATCAGATACTGAAGATAGTGAAACAAAGCACACACAGAGGATCCACAACGGAGTCACCATGGTTGCAGACAAGTCCCCAAGCACAGCCTACAGAGAGCTGAGTAGCCTGAGCAATGACAAGATGCCTGTGTATTCCTGTGCAAAATACAGAGTTTGATGACCCACATCCTGAATGTGTGCCCTATCCCTCAGGGATAGGGTGGTTGGTCTGGGCTGAGGAGATGACAGGACAATGAGCCTCCTGACTTCTCCTGACTTCCTCCCACACAGTCAGTATATGAGATCAGAACTGATGCTGCCACATGCACATCAGACATTCAGGGAGCAAGATGAACTGCAAAGAAGTGCCTGGGAAGATGCTCCTGAAAGGGCCCCTGTTATTTACCATGATTGTGCAGGGGGTACATTGGGAGCCTCCTTGTTCTCAGAATGAGGACTTTTCATGAAGGTGTCATGTGTGAATCACTGGTCTGTTCAGCTTTGGGATTGAACTGCGGTGTCTCTAGAAAGTTCAAGGACACTCTCCTATGTCTCAAAGATGGAATGTGTTTGGGAAAATAAAAGTACTTTAAAGTCTAGAAAAATTTCTGTTTTTGTCTCTGACCAGGCATCACACAGATGACACTGTGGCAGCAAAATCGAAGGTTGGCAGGTGTCCCTGGTTCCAGCTCAGTCTGTGACATCTCAGTGTTCCTTCAGTCCTCCCTCAAGGTGAGATCCTAAGAAGTCTCCTCACCTGAGACCACAGCCATGTGTCACTGTTCCTTGGCCACTATTAATGTCTGCACACAGCAGGGAATAGTGTGGGGACACCATTGAAAATGGAAGTCCCACATCCAACCTACACCATGTTCCTATGAAAATTGAACCAATCACACACCTGGCACTACCATCTATACAGGTTTATTCTTGCAGAGTCTGGAGGTCAGAGCGAGTGTGTCAGCAGAAATAAGGTTCATTTATCATTCCTAGTAATTCAGCCCCATGCACAGAGTCCCTTTTCCCACTTTGCACATTGATATATTCAGTGCATCAGGTTCAAGTTCAGTGGGAACCCATCAGGTATGACCATAATGACAGTTTCCCGTGGTCCCATGCAGACATGAATAGGGTCAGAGAGATAAAGAGAGGAGATGGGTCTTCTGAATTTCACTATAGAAGAACCAGGGGGAATAATCTACTCCCTCTCCTGCTCTCTGATTACAGCTACTTCACATGTGCATGTAAACACAGATCCTGAGAGTGGGCATCAGGCTGAACCGACAATGATGAACAGCTTTAATATAAAGTTACATCCACCAGATCCAGTAATGGGAAGTGTTTTGAATGACTTATTCATCCTGTAATTAATGGATAAATAAAAATGTTTTTCATATCAATTATGATTTTACTGATATCAGTAATTTTCTATTAGTGGTTTGCATCAAGGTTTCCATAATCAAATTCCCAAAATGTCAACATACTTACTACCTAATTTCTACCTACATCTTCAACAAAGCAGATCTGGTAAGGACTAAGTATCTTCTATGTCCAAATATTTGAATCTGGTTTTACTGCAGAGTCTAGCAAATAAAACCAGAAGAAGGCAGTGAAGCTGCTGCATGTTTAGCACCAAATTCCATTGTATGAACATGACCTGGGAGCACAGTCTGCTTCTCTGTAGAGTTCACACTTCTGTCTCCAATGACAAACACAGACACTCCCTCTCCTGCAACACTGGGTCCACCTGTTCTAGGGTCACACTCTGTTCTTAGTTCATAGTCTAATTACTTTGTAGGGGAAATGTGGTCAATTGGAATTTCCTGTACACGAATAAAAACTTGCTTCTCTTTCAATTCTCCCTCAGCTTGTGAGCACTGAATCCTCTTGGTGAGTTCATTGCCGGTAAATTTCAAAGACATTGGTTACATTAAACCCCTCTATTTTGTGAGAATTTACTCTTCTAGGTCATGCACCATCTCGACACTTTGACATGTCACACTCTGGGACCATGTAGTTTATGTCAATGTCCAACGCCAGAGCTCCATGCTATAACAGGAAGGCATGCAAATGGCACTCCTCTACTCATGAAAAGTAGCCAAGCCTTGAGCCCACAGCTCTGGGACAGAAACCCAGACCAGAATTCCCAGGTGTTCACAGTCCGTGCTCAGAACAGAACACAGACTACTCACCATGGAGTTTGGGCTTAGCTGGGTTTTCCTTGTTGCTATTTTAGTAGGTAATTTATGGAAAATGAGAGACACTGAACTTGTGAATGGATATGGCTGAGAGAAACAGTGGAGGGTGACAGTTTCCTAACCAACATCCTCGTGTTTGCAGGTGCCCAGTGTGATGTACAGCTGATAGAGTCTGGAGGAGGCTTAGTGAAGCCTGGGGGTTCCCTCACACTCTCCTGCTTGGCCTCTGGATTCACCTTCAGTAACTGTGGAATGCACTGGGTCCTACCAGCTCCAGGGAAGGGGCTGGAGTGGGTCTCATAGATTAGTAATAATGGTAGATACACAAACTACACCAACTCGGTGAAAGGCCAATTCACCATCTCGAGAGACAATGGCAAGAACACCCTCTACCTGCAAATGAATGACATGAGAGCCGAAGACACTGCCATGTATTACTGTGCAGTAGACACAGTGAGGGGGAGTTATTGCTAACTCAGACACAAATATCCTGGAAAGACAAGAGGTCTGGGCTGCTGAGGGTGCTCAGGGCACACATAGCACAGGGATCAGCTTGGGAGCAGCTGTAGATACAGTTTAAGGGCTGGTTTCCTGGCAGCTGTAGGTTAACTCTCTACACAGCAGTTTCCCTCTGGGAGCTTTCTTCCCATCATGCTTCTGTGCAGACCCCTTCAGTATCTGAGTTACAGAGGTTTGTTGTCAAAGGAGGAAAACTTTCTTACATGCTCCAAAGTCAAGGAGCAACATACATTTGTTCTCTTATTCTAAAGAAACATCAATGAATGATCAAATCTCCTGACCCAAATCAGCTGAATCCAACCAGAGGCTCAGCTGGAAACAACAAGCAGCCCATCCCCACACAGCTGAGGGTCCAAGCTGACCAGCAGCAAGACACATGCAAGCTGGACAGTGGGCACCAGAGTTTTAGGAAACCAGTCCCAGAGGGAGTAAAAAAAAATAGGGGTGATTGTCACTGACTTAATTCCACATCAATGGCACCAGTAACAGTTGACATCATGTGGACGTAGAAGGACCCCCACCATCCCATGGTGTGGATATCCAGGGTGATGATGTCACACACACAGAGGGACTATAGAAAAGTTTGTCCCTTCATTGAGGAGTATGTTGAGAGCAGGGTGGACTTTTCAGCAGGTCAGGAGTGGCTGCATCATGTCAGATAAGAGATCTGGTCCAGGTTTTATTGTTCACCCCTGAGCAGGTTCCTGCTCACAGGAGTGGTTTGTGTGGTTTCCTTCTCCCACCTGCATCAAACTAGAGTCCCTACTTCCATGTCAGATTCTCCATGTGTACACAGGAGGAGAGAGTGTGCTGAACTTTCACATGCCAGCATCAGCCATCAAACACTAGAGCCTGGATCCTTATTTCACAGAGCACCTAGGAAACATGAGTGAGAACATAGAGCTACCAACCATTATGAGTATAAAATTATTTCAGTTCCTTGAAAATGAGGATGATGGTTATATGTGCTTACACATATCCAATAATGAAAATAATAATACATTACATGACATCTTAGTTCTATTCTACCATGTAAGCTGTCTACTCTACAAGGTCGTCAGCTTGTTCTGAAATATTTTGGTCCCCTTTGTGCTCCCAAAGATGTGAACTTTCCACAGAATATGGGAATCCTCATTTTGGAAAGCTCTACTGGTACAGCTTTCCATCTGGGTGGAGTCAGAATTTGACTCATTAGTTGTTTCTATGAGCTTGTGTTTTTGTCACTGAAAAACTCATGTATGAAAAACAGAGACCAGGGGTGGTATTAGGAGGTGGGGCCTTGGAACAAGTGTTGGTCCTAGGGTGGAGCTCTCATGAACAACATTAGGACCTTTATAACATTTTTAGAAAAGAAGAATGAAGTAGAAGGGATCACAATACCTGATGTCAAACTGTATTACAAGGCCACTGTAATCAAAACAGCCTGGTACTGGAATAAAAACAGGCACATAGACCAATGGAACAGAATAGAAAACCCAAAAATAAACCCAAGTCTCTATGCTTAATTAATATTTAAAAAGGGGGCGACAACATAAAACGGGGTAAAAATAGCCTCTTCACAAATTTTGTTGGTACATCTTTATGGCTACATGCAAAAAAAAAATGAAATGAACACCAAATTACATCATACACAAAGATAAATTCAATGTGGATAAAAGACTTAAATATAAGTCATGACACCATAAAAGGCCTAGAGGAAAACATCAACAGAAAAATCCTAGACATTCCACATACCAGCATCCTCACTGACATGTCCCCTAAAGCAAGGGACATAAAGGAAAGAATAAACAAATAGGAACTTTTCAAATTGAGAAACTTCTGCATAGCTAAAGAAAATGGCATTAAAATGAAAAAAAGAACCAACTATATGGGAAAACATATTTGCCAATGATACCTTGCACAAGAGTCTGACATCCAAAATATGTAAAGAACTCATACCACTGCACTCAAGGAAGAAAAACAACCCAGTTAAAAAAATGGGCAAAAGACTTGAACAGAAAAGTTGGGAACAGCCCTGCCTGGTTTCAGAAGTTTTTACCCCCCATGGCTAAGGCTGAGTGAAAGACCTTGGGACCATCAGCCACTAAGGAGACAATGGTTATCTCCCTGGCAGGGGTGCTGCCTCTGCCCTCTTTAATTCACTCTACCTAGCCCCTGGTGCATGACCAGTTAGCCAATGATGTGTAAGATTCCTCAAGGGAAAGATGACCAAAAACTGGCATGTTCATCGCGGGGTGGGGCTCAGGGAAGGACTTGGGCTACAGCAAAAGGGGGTGATGGATCCTCACCCCTTGGCTTTGACATAGCCTGAGTCCTCATTTTGTCTACAAGAAGTCTCCTAATTTCTTGGCTGCCTTACTTCCCCTACCTGACTTAAGCCTGAAACAATGACAGAGAGTGGTGCAGTCCTGTGCTGGAAAGGGCAGGTTCCTAGGGGTGATCAGGCCTAAGAATACGTAAAATCCTGTGAAACCAGCTTTGCTAAGAATGCTGTTAATGT
The DNA here is from genome assembly GCA_004024845.1 of Tonatia bakeri. Lineage (NCBI taxonomy): Eukaryota > Metazoa > Chordata > Mammalia > Chiroptera > Phyllostomidae > Tonatia > Tonatia bakeri. The sequence continues at coordinate 13,790 of PVIA01014644.1, forward strand.
TCTGACAAGGGTCCAAGCTGGATATAAAATTGTTTCCCAAACTCTTGTAGCCCTTTAGCTAACAAACCCTGACTCAGAATAAGCCTTTGTAGTTCTTTGTATTTTATCTATTATTTGATCCTTACTGGCTGACAGTGATTAATGAGCTTTACCTGTATTCCTGTGCAAAATGAACCCATCAAAAGACCATTGAGGAAAAGGCTCTTGGCCCTTCTTTGAGAGATCAGCCTCCCACAGCAAGCAGATCATGTCTCAGTAGACTTATTCTCCTCCATGGAGGCTGGGGGTGGTGTCCAGTGGACAGAGTCTCTCCCCCTGCCACACACACACAGATGCATCTCCAAGGAGGACATACATAGGGCCAAGAAACATATGAAAAGGTGGTCAGCATGACTAGCCATAACAGAGATAGGAATTAAAACCACAATGAGATACCACCTCATACCTGTCAGAATGGCCATCATAAACAAATCAACAAGCAAATGTTGGAGAGGATGCAGGAAAAAAGGGAACCCTAATGCACTGTTGGTGGGAATGAAGACTGGTGCAGCCACTGAGGAAAACAGCATGGGATTTCCACAGAAAACTAAAAATGAAACTGTCTTTTGACCCAGCATTTCCACTGCTGGGATTCTACCCTAAAAGACCTGAAACACCAATCCAAAAGAACCAATGCACCCCAATATTCATAACAGCACAATTTACAGTAGCCAAATGTTGAGGGCAACCTAGGTGCCCATCGGTAAGTGAATGGATAAAAAACTATGGTACATTTGCACAATGGGACTCTATGCAGCAGAAAGAAAGAAGGAGCTCCTACCCTTTGCAACAGCATGGATGGAACTGGTGAGCATTATGGTAAGTGAAATAAGCCAGGCAGTGAGGGACAAATACCATATGATCTCACCTTTAACTGGAACATAATCAACAAAAGAAAAATGCAAACAATATATAACCAAGGAAATTGAAACTAAGAACAATCTAATAATAGCCAGTGGGGAACAGGGAAGGGGCAGTGGTGAGAAGGGTTTTCAGGAACTACTATAAAGGTCACATGGACAAAACCAAGGGGGGGAGTGGAATCAAGGAAGGGAATGGGGTTTTCTGGGTTGGGGAGAAAATGCAGACAATTGTAACTGAACAACAACAAAATAATTTTTAAAAAATCCCCATTCTGAGTGGAGGACCAAAATGTCCACAGAAAATGAGAACATCTGAGTAAGGAAATAAAGATGATGGTAATGATGTAGATAGTAATGATGATAATAGTGATGATGATGATGGTGATGATGATTGTGATAGAGATGACCGTGGTGATGTACTGAGAAAGGAGTCTTGGTTCAATGAAACTGTAGTCTCTCATGCAGACACACTATTACCATGGCTCCTGTGGTCAGGGATGTCCCCTCTTTTCTGTTAGTGTTGAGAAATTTCATAAATGTGACCCCAGTGAATAATGAAGCTTAAGTGAGTCAGTTTGTGACTAGATGAGTAACAACCTCAATGTTATCCTATTCCTAATCTGCTAGACCTATGGCATTATTACCAAATATATGAGAGATACTATGAAATCATGAATGTGAGTAACAATGTACCTCCTTTCCATCATTTGTAATGTCATATTCCTTATTTCCCTTGGTCTCTACCTGCAGAATCTTTCACATTTCTCTTTCTAACAAACTCTTGTCCATAATTTTTTTTCAGTATTTTTCTAAGATGATATAATCTCTCTCTGCCATGCTTTTACTTCCTCCTTGGTCTTCACTTAAAAAGTATGTAAATTCATAGTTATCTACCCATGAAATCAAGCGTATTTCTGTCATATGACACAAAAGTAGTCTGGCACCCTCCCCTTACTTGGTATCAAAGTTACAACTGCTCTTTGAATAAATGTCCCAGAAGAGATTCACTCATGATACCAGAACATTTTCTAGTCCCTACGGCTGCAATAACCAATGTACATGGACAGCGGAGTCTGACCAATTTCTAGGGAGTGTTTTGAAAAAAATCACCAAATAAAAGAACAATTAAATGAATATATTAGACATTGATAAAATTAAATAAATTTGCCACAACAAAGATCCACTAAGTCAATAGGAAGACAAATGTGAACATGAAGAATATATATACAAATCATAAGCCTAATGGAAGAAAATATTTATTATACATTAGTAACATATCTTGTCTGGGAGAGCCCGCCACCTGCTGATCACAGTGACCATCCCCAAAAACAGGGCTAAGAGATTCTGGGAGTGAGGGTTTCCTGTCAGTGTTGAACTTTACTTTCCTGTGAGAAAATGTGTGCTAGGACTTTTCCTCATTTCCCTCCATCTGAACCTCAACACCATTGACAACAGTAGAGTGAGAAAATAGTTCAGTGTATCTGTTGCCATTATATTTCATCATATTAAACATATTTAATTGTACACTGGAATAATTACTCCTGTTATTTGCAATCATGTATCCATGCCATAAGGTGACTATTATTGACATGATTAGTATGGAGTCTCTGCAATCTGCCCTGGGCTTGCTTATGGGAATAGTTTGCACAGGGAGTTGTAAACATCAACTCAAATCTTTCAACATCAAGAATCAAGAATGCTCCAGTTGCCCATGATTGCCAGGGAGTTTATCAAATGAAAAGTACATCCTAAATTAAGAAATAAGATGTTGACAGTAACTGTCCTTCATTTCTGAATTATTTTACCAATGCAGACATGATTTCTATGAAATTATATTATTAAATTTGTTAATTATTTGGTGAATACTAGACTTTTGGGGTGCTGAAACTATCTGAACCAGTGGTAATATCATTTAAATCTTTTTTCAAGATTCAACTAGAATTCAAAAGTGTCACCTAGTCATCAAGTCATACATTTCTTCTTATGCTCAGAAAGGTGACGGTATTTTTTTTAATCAAATTCCAATGTGTCTCATAAACCAGGTGATCCCCTACTCCTTACATACAGGTTGAGTGAGTACAAGAGAAAAGAGGTTCCCAAAGAGGTACCAGGATAACCACGGTGCCTGATCTCAGTCCCTCCTCACTACGCAAGAAAGACTGACCCACATGCAAATTTTCCTTCCAGTTCCAGGGTAAATGCTCCCCTGGGCTATGGAGGTTCACAGTTTTCTCTTCACACTGGTCTGAGTTCTCTCTGGGGAAGGCAGAGTAATTATCTAGAAGATGGGACTGTTGTGTCTCTTCTTATGCCTGGTGATAGCCCCCTATTGAGTGTCTCAGATGTCAGATACAAGCCCATGGAGTGACTTTTACTACACTTGACTGACAGGGACTGATGCTCTTGTCCCCAGGTGCCCTGTCCCAAGTTCAGTTGCCGGAGTCTGGCCAAGGACTTATGGAGCCCTCAAAGACCCTCTCCCTCACCTGCACTGTCACTGCATTCTCCAACATGACAAGTTATTATGGTTGGAAGTGGACCCTAGCCCACATGGAAGAAGCTGAAGTGGATCCAAAGTATATATCATGAAGCACTAACTACAACTGATTCCTCAACAACCATGTCTTCACATCCAGAAACACGTGAAAAAATGGGTTTTCTCTGAAGCTGACCTCCATGAGAACCAAGGGCATGGTCAGGTATTATTGCATGAGATACAGAGAGTGGGAAAGTCAGCATGAGCCCCTACATAATCTTCCCAGCCAGAGTGGCTGAGACCACCAGGAAGCACCTAGGGAACATGGATTCTGCAGGAGGAGGGCAAATGGAGGTTAAGGTTTGGTTTCATCTATGTCCCTGGACCTTCGTTTCCATCCTACACTCACCATATATTTACCTAAGAAAGTGATCACCACAATGACTCTAAAGTGGTTGCTTCTCCTCCGTTGAAATGCACAAGGCAGACGCATGTGATCTCTAACTGAGGAGATGGTTCACTAAATATTTATAGCTTTGTCGTGATAATTGTTTTTTTGTTTTAGTCTGACTGGATCACAAGGTACTCAAATATTTGCCTGAAAGTTATTCCTGAATTTAGTCATAGTGTGTTTACAGGTAAACTTACCTATGTATTTGTGGCTCAGAAAGCCAGGTTGTTTTACCCAATATGGGGCAGGATGACCTCCACTCCACTTAGGCACTGACTGGAAATATAGGGAAGGAGGGGAAATTAAGTCCTTCCCACCTGAGTGCTGGTTTCTGCAGCAGGGACAGAGGTCTTCTCCTGCCTTGGGCACCCTGTTCCTCAATGTTCACACCAGGCTGAATTTCCAACACAACTTTCTTAGATATGCTGCCTGGAAATGAATCTCATTTGACATTGGGAAATCTCACTGTCATAATGTGAACACCAATTCTTTATAAATGTAAATGTAGCTATACATTTTTGGGTCGACTTTTCTGGAGAAGCATGACTGATGCTACCATAAAGCAGAGAGCATACAAGTTTGTGCATCAGAGCCCACACAAGTGTTAATTTGAAACAGAACAGGGTACTCAGTGAACAAAAGGGAGGAACACATTAATTAATTAAGGCCATGTTAGAATTTTCAAAGCTGTGACCTCATGTCCTATACCCTAGACATCTGAGGCCTTTTGAAAATACTCTAGCATCATGAGAACTCAGAAAATATTGCTGAGGATGGAATAAAGCAGTACTGTGTAGCATCAGAGCTCACTGAGACATCTTCAGGAAACAAAGCTGAAGACAAGCCACAGGGCAGGTGTCCACAGTGACTGATCTTACAAGTGATTTTGCTCCATTATTTCGTCTTGTAAAATAAAAAACCACACTTTGTCTTCATGTGGGAACATTTGTGATATCCATTTACTAAAAACACAGAGATTTGAGTCATCACATTACTGAATATTTGCTTAGAAGGATATTTGCTTGATGCAGATACTAAGTGTTATAATGCATTATAATGACAATACTAACATACAGGATAAATATCTAGTGACTTAATTACATGAAAATGCATATGGCTGACACAGGCTTGATAAATCCAACACAGGTGCACATAATGTGGAAATGGGGGAGGATCCACCTGTGACATTCCCCAGCCAGTGAAAAGTGAAACAGATGGTCTTGTCCACCTCTGGACCTGAGCAACTATGCAGTGCCTGCCTGGCTGCTAGGTTTGGAATACATGGAGCCCACATGTGCAACATGACCATGACTCCTCCATGACCAACACTAGAGAACCCGGCCTTTGAGAGGGAACCTGAGTAACGACCAACAAGTGGTGTGTGCATTCTTTCCTGTGATGCCTTGTTCATTATAGGAGTGCCCATGAGGGTTGAACTTGAGACCCAAGTGAAGGAGGAGATGGTGGTTCCTGTAGCAACTGACAGGTACAGTTGTGGATCACTGAGCAGTGAGTCTGTCTCCATGTGAGATGTTGAGTCCAATCCCCACAAGACACGTGGTGACAGAATGAGTCATCACGATGGAGCACAAAGAATGGGCTAAAAGCCAGAGTGTCCATCACAAGACATACCTCACTCATCTGCTCACTGCTGACCTATCCACCTGGTGACCTAGGGGAGTAGCCTCCCGTGCATCAGCTGACAAAGTGGCACCTCCTTCTCTTTTATGTTCTCAGTGAATCTGCTCCTTTAGGTGTGAGGTCTCCTGGATAGTCCCAGCTACAGGCACCTGTGGTGAGGGGATTGACCCAGCCACAAATATGGTTCTCCCTGGGGTAGATACGATCCCTTATAACCTGAATCAGGATTCACAGGACTTGATACACCAGGAAAAGACAGACACAGTCTCCTTACAATTTGTGTTCCTATCCAGTTTGCATTTGATCAGCTTTGAAAGGAGGTCACACCCCAGCCTGGAATCTATGTGGAGACACTGCCCATGTGTGAGATATTGGGAAGAAAAAAATCAAAAGTAATACAATACAAATTATCACTGTAGGTGCCCGTGTGTGTGTGTGTGTGTGCGTGTGCGTGTGCGTGTGTGTGTGTGTGTGTGTGTGTGTGTGTGTAATTTATTGACCAGTAGAAGTGCAGGGAAATTAGGGACCCGCTCAGGATACTTAGATGAGACCTACAAGAAGAGGAACCTGAAGGCATGAGAGTCCCCCAACATCTCCAAGAGCTTCATGGCTCAGGTGTGTTGGCTGTGTCAGTATATCTGGCAGCAACACGTAACTGACCCTCAGGTGCATTCACTGCACCCTGGATTTGGAGCTCCCTGCAGAGTCACTGAGGTTTAATAAGTCCAGTCCTCTGTATCCAGAGATGTAAAAGCACGTGATGTCCCTGAGGCAGTGCATTGATGTCAGGGCACAGTCTTTAATTTTGGATTAGAGATGCTAAGGGGGCCATGCTCTGTGAGCGCAAGCAGTACCCTCCTCTGCAAAGTGCAGACTGGACAGCAGGGGCCATGCGGGACCCACAAGTTCATGACTGCTGCTCAGGGGAAGTTGCGGAGGGAGCTGGAAAAGAATTTCCTATGAGCACCTGGTTCTTCTTTATTTCATCAAAACATCTAAAATAAGATTGGACATGAGGTGACTGTAAATATCCTATTCTATCATAACATTTACCAAGCTCAATAGTACATGAGAACCACACTCAGCGAGCATATTTCTGCATCATCTTTATATCTGAATTCTGAGGAATTAGATGTAAGGATGGTTTTGTTAATTCAGTAGGTACAACATTTTGGAGACACTCTGATCCAGGAATGAGACCTTCAGGCATTAAAGCCCAAAAGTGGTCTGTGTGTCACTCAAAGGTGGTTTCACAATAAGGAACATGTCCTATGGGGGATTGTTTCAAAGTGGGAGGAACTATGTCTGCAAGGAGCTCAGGGGCCTGGTAGGTGACACATATCCTACAACATAGATTAGGACTTTCATCCTTCATCTCCCACTGAGCATGGTCCCTGTGCCCTGTCTCCTCTCATGTTGGTAAAGGCTTCCACTGTGAAACACTCTTCCTCATGAATACACAAATGAGAAGAGGTGGCCTAGGTTAAATGTGGGCCTGCTTGTGCTCTGAGAGCATCACCCATAGCCACAGTCTCCTCTACAGAAGTACTAGCAGCACAGCCCCTCACCATAGCCTGGGCCTACAGAGCTTTCTTCCTAGTGGCAGTGGCTACAGGCAAGAGGTGCCTAATTCCCTTGGTTGAGGAGGTAACTGGGGACAGTCAAGGGGTGTGTCAACCCACTCCCATCTGCTCTGCAAAAGTGTCAACACCCATGTGCATCTGTTGCAGTGAGGGGTTGAAGTGAGTAAGTCTGGGGCCACAGTGAAGGTCTCCTTCAAGGATTCTGGATATACCATCACCAGTTAAGGGATGCAGTGGGTGTGTCCACACCCAGGAAAAGGATTTGAGTAGATTGGGTATGTTAACCCTCATGCTGAGGACACACACTGAACACAGTAGTGTTAGGGCAGAGTCGCTATGAGCACAGACAAGAGCACAAGCACAGCCTACATGGTTCTGAGCAGCTTGAGAGCATTGAACATGGTTGTGTATTACTGTGAAAAAGACACAGTGTGATGACCCATATTCCTGAGTGTGTCACAGACCCTGAGAGTCAGAGTAGCTGGGTTGTGCTGAGGAGATGAGAGGGTGATGGGCTTCCTGACTTCCTCACACACAGTCAGGAACCTGAGATCAGGACCGATGCTGCCAAAAGCAGACCAGAAATTCATGGAAAGTTTTCAAGAGAGCAGAGGCACTGCAAGAAAAAAGTGTGGAAGATGCTACAAAAAGGACTCCTGTTAGTTACTGTGATTTGTGCAAGGGGCACCTTCAGAGCTTCCTTCGCCTGTGAATGAAAGATGTACATAGAGGAATCATCTGGAAACTCTTGGTCAGGGTCAGATTCGGAGATTAGAATGTAGTGACTCCCCAGCAAGTTCTATGACATGACCTATTTCTGAATAATGGGATTGTGCATCAGAAAAGTAAGCACAAGACAGTCAAGGGCGAATTTCTATGTCTGTTTCTCTGGCCATGCATCACAGAGATAACACACTGGCACCAAATTTGAGGTTTGGTAGGTATTTCAGGTCCCAGCACACTCAACAACATCACAGCATTCTTTCAGTCATCTCTGGGCTGAGAACCTAAGGAGTCTCCTCAGTTGAGATCACAGACCTGTCAGTGCCCCAGTCCCTGGGACAGTATTGATGTCATCACACAACATGGAAAAGGGTGGGACAACCTTGACATTAGGAACCACATTCTAGCCTTTTGTACATTACTATGAAAATGGAATAAATTATTACACACCTAGGTATCTGCACATTTATTGCTGTACAATCTTCAGGTCTGAGCATGAAATCCCTTCAGTAAAGGAGGTCAAATCAGTGGTAGGACAACCCTTTCTGCAGATGCTAGGGCAGTGCTGTTGTTTGAAAATTTGTGTTTTCCTAAGTTCATCTATTTAACTTCTCATCCCCAAAGAGGATATTGTTAGGTGTGGAGATTTGGGAGTTGCTTAGATCATGAGAATGCCCCATGAGAGTGTCAGTGACCTTTTCAATGAGCCCAGAGAACTCTCTAATCCTTCCACCATATGAGGACCAGCAAGAAGCTGCAGATATGAACCAGGAAGAGAACTCTCTCCAGAAGGCACCATGCTGGTGTAACCAAATGAAGGACCAGGGACACCACACGCATATGCACCCAACATCAGGGGAGAAAGACCCCCAGTGGTGACAGTCATTGACTTGGCATCATGCTTAAAGCACCAAGAGGAGGTGACACCACACAGAGGCAGAGGGGCACACAACAGATTTATGTGGATGACAAACATAAACTGCAAGGGTTCATGTAATGTTAATCACCCACAGAGTGAAAATCTCTGGGAGGATCAGAAAAGGCCCTTCCAAAAGTTAGATTAAAATACTGCTCCCTGGTTAGCATTCCCCTGTGTGTTTCTGAGGTAGAAACCACCAGTAAATAATACTAGGCCAAGGTTCCCAATGGGAATCTCTAATAAACCTAGACATGTTTAGAATTTTCACAGAAAAGGTAAAATCTGTGAGTACAGCCCCGGAATTTAGTCATGTCTCTTACCTGTTGTACACTCGAATTTGTGTCAAAGCTCTTTTTTTCTTGCACAACTCCAATTGCCATTCTGCTTGACCAGATTTATATAAAGCTAGACCCACTGGTCCCAAGATGGAGATTCAATTTAAATGATTTATTTATTTTGCAATCAATGGGCAAAGGAAATGATGCTTTTCATATCAATGATGATTTCATTTATTTTCTGTTACTTTGTATTAGTGGCTGGTGTGAACGTTTATCATAATGAATTTTATATAATTTAGAAATAATCCACAAATTCCACCTACATCTTCAGCTATCAGATCTAGTCATGTCTGAGATTCTTCTGTGTTCCCAATGTTAGCTCCTGGTTTTGCCACAGAGTCTAGGAAATAAAAACAAAAAATGAGCAGTGAAGATGCTGAACATTCAGCACCAAACTCCACTAAAGAAATGTGTCCTTGGTGCACTTTGTGCTTTTCAGGAGATTTAATGCTTCTGTCTCCCATCCTCCATACAGACCTCCTCCAACACTGGGTCCACATGCTCTAGGTTTTCACTCTCTACTTAGGAACCTCCTTCAGCTTTAAAGTTCCCTCTGGTCATGAGCATTTAATTCTCTTGGTGTGTTCATTACTGGTGACTTTCAAAGGCATCTCTCATTTTAAATACTGATCTTTTATGAACATTTACTCTCCAAAGTCATGCACCTACCTCGTGGAACATCTGGGTCAGTGGGGATGGCAGACCCTCAAATGTGCAAAGTAATACTTAACAGGCATGCACCCTTAGACATGTCAGCCTCTGGATTCACCTTCAATAGCTACTGGATGAGCTTGGTCGTCAGGCTCTAGGGAAGGGGCTGGAGTGGGTCTCATACATTATTAGTGGTAGTGCATACAACTACAACTCTGTGAAGGGCCAATTTACCATCTCCAGAGAAAATGGCAAGAACACACTCTACCTGCAAATGAGCAACATGAGAGTCCAAGGGATGGCTGTGTGTTACTGTGCGAATGACACAGTGAGGGGAAGTCAATGAAGCCCAGACATAAACCTGCATGGAGTCAAGAGGGCTGGGCTGTCTGGGATGCTCAGGACACAAGGGGGTGCTCAGAGCACATTGAGCAGAGGGAGCAGTTGGGGAGCAGCTGCAGGTGGAGTTAAAGGGCTGGATTCCTAGCAGGTGTAGGGTTGATTCTCCACACAGCAGTTTCCCTCTGGGAGTCTCCCTCCCTTCATGCTTCTGTGCTGACCTTTTCAGTATCTGAGTTACAGAGGCTTGTCATCAGAGGAACACATTATCAAGTGCTCAGAGTCAGAGCATCACATATATTCGCTTACCCCTATCCTAATGAATCACCACACCCCCTGACCCAAATCTGCTGAGTCCAACCAGAGGCTCTGCTGGACCCAACAAGGAACCCATCTCCACACAGCTCAGAGTCCAAGCTGACCAGCATCTGGGCACATGCATGCTGAACAATGGGCACCAGAGTTATAGAAACCTGGTCCCAGAGGGAAGAAAAACACATGGTTCATGGTCATTGAATTAATTACACATCCATGTAATCAATAGCAGTTGAAATCATGCGGATGTAGAGGGACCCCCACCATACCTTGGTGTGGATGTCCAAGGTGATGATGTCACACACACAGAGGGACTATGGAAAAGACTGTCCCTTCATTAAGGAGTGTGTGGAGAACAGGGTGGACATTTCAGCAAGCCTGGCATGGCTGTGTCATGTCAGATAAGGAGTTTGGTCCAGGTTTTATTGTTCACCCTGAGCAGGGTCCTGCTCATGAAATGGGTTTGTCTTGTTTCCATCTCCCACCTGCATCAAACTAGGGAGAATCCCCACTTTCACATCAGATTTCCCACATGTGCACAAAGAAAGAGAGGGGTGAATCTCAATATGTCAGCATCAGATCTCAAACACCAGAGCCTGGCTTCTTACTTCACTGAGCACCTAGGAAACATGAGTGAGAACACAGAGCCACCTATAATTATGGTTAGAAAATAATTTTAGTCCATAGAAAATGAGACTAACGGTTATATGTATGCAATAAGGGGGGGGATAAGAAATTCTATGGACATCTTTCTTCAAAGTGTAGGTTGGAATCTGTCCACTCTATAAAGTCATCAGCTTGTTCTGAAAGACTTGGATTACTTTATGTTTCCAAAGATGAGAAGTGTCCAAAGACTTATGGGGACCCTCAGTTTGGGGAACTCTTCTGAAGTTGCTATCCAATTGGGTGGAGTCATGATTTGATTCTATTGGTGTTGCTATGAGCTGGTGTTGGTGTCACTGCAAAACTCTGAGGTTATTAAAACCTGAAGTTCATCTGATGGTGTTAGGACATGGCACCTTGAGACAAGTGATGGTTTTAGGGTGGAGCTGTCATGAGTGGGATCAAGTCCTTTGCAACAGGAGACAGAGGAAGCTCCCTTGCCCCATCCACCCTCTAAGATTACAGTGAGCAAATAGTCATATAGGAATCTGTTCTGTAACTGAAATCAATCTTCCAGCAGATGTTATTACATTCCCCACCTCCAGATTATTGATAAATAAATTCCTGTTATGGGCCAATGACTCAGCTCTCACTAGATTGTTACAGCACTAAGAATGTAGTAGGGTTGTAGAGTGACATGACCACAGGTGCTGCCTCCCTGGAGATTTGCTGCAACACATGTTGTTAAAAGTGCAGCATCAATGTCCTTCCAGTTATGTTCAAGGACAGTTTTTCTCTGGTGTTTTTTATAGGGAAAATTCCCTGGTCAAAAGCCATCAGGGGATTGTTAAATAGATGTAGTGAGAAAACAGCACAAGAAGTGGGAGTAATGCATGGACACTTTCAATATTGATAACATCAGCGTGGAGGCAAGGTCATGTTTCACTGGAGATAAAATCCATAAGTGCATGTTTCTTCCAGTCACCATGTCACAGGTGCAAGTCTGATGTGTGCTTGTAGGTGAGGACACGAATGTCACTCGGGTGTAGCATTGGCCAAGTGGGACTGCACACTTATGTAGGTTTTATGAATTTAACTAAGCATGATATTTTTTAAATTTCCCAGAGATTGTATATAGTAACAAAAGCATGAAATTTGGATTATTGTAACTCCTACCTGAATAATTATTAATGTGCTTTGTGCACCTCAGTCAGTTGATGTGACAGTTGTTAAGCTATTGGGAGAGGAGGCTGAAGAAGCTGAGTCCAGAGGGTGTACAGGGCAGGTAAAATGCTCTATCTGTGTTTGTTCTTTCTTCCCATTCTCTTTCTCTGCAATGATGGACTTGTGGTGCACAGATGTACAATTGTCAGGGAGTCTGACTTGAAAGCACAAAGAGCAGC
>PVIA01014645.1:0-26135 GCA_004024845.1 Tonatia bakeri
CATTGCCTGAGACTGGACTTCTATTTCCTTTCCTGAGATACGGTACCCCATACTGGGCAAGGGGGAAGAAAGAACTGTGTGCATTAGTGGGTGTTTTAAGGGACTTTAAGATTTTTGATAAAAACATTAGGTCACTGCCTTAAGGTTAGTATAGCACAAAATAAACGTTTTCCTTTCCTTTTCACAAATCTCTGGCATTAAGAGATATCTTTCCTTTATGGCGGCGGACAAGACGGACCCGAATTTCTTTCAGTAAGAGCATCACCGTCCTGGGCTCCCGGGCCCCCTTTGCTTGTTTGGGTCTTGCTCTGTAACAGTGGTAGGGGTCCCAGCCCTACACCAGGCTCCCTAGCCTAGCCTTACAGGGCCAGAGAGAGAAATCCTTATAACTTCTGGTTGTAAAAACCAGCAGTAATTTAGGCTGAGAGAAAGGAAGGGCTTCTGTAGTCCCAAGCATTCCTCTTAAAGGGCCCACATGCATGGATTTAGTCAGACTCACTCACTGAGCAAGGGCTGGGACAGCAGCTCCAAAGGCACCAGGAGAGGAACTGAATTGCCTGGTTTTGGAACAAGGGCTGGAAATGCAGCTTTCTCCCAAACAGAAGTGCTGGCAGAGGCCACTGTTCCTTTGCTGAGCCCTTCCCCCACAGAGCTGGCAGGCAGGTGACATATCTGAGTCTCCATTGACCTGGTTATCACTGTTCACCCCACCCTGGTGATTCCTTGAGACCACACCCCACCCGACAAGTGGGCCAAGCAACTTCCAGTAGCTAGTGCATTTAAACGGCCTGTGTTGGCTCATGCTGTGTACTTCTCTAAAAACACTCAGAGGTTCACAAACTCTAAACAAGCAGCATCTGGCCTCAGGGTGCCTCAGGTGCCTTCAGGTGACGAGGGAAGCTGTGCCACTGGGCTCTATAGGACACCTACTACATAAGGTCTCCCTACTAAGACTGGGAGACATAGCATATTTACCTATACATAGAAACACACACAGAGGCAGTCAATATGGGGAGAAAAAAATGTCCCGGCTGAAACAACAGGAGGAATCTCCATCTACAGGACCAAATGAAATGAACATAAGCAAACTACCAGATAAAAAGTTCTAAACAATTGCTATAAGGATACTCAGAAAACCCAGTGAACATTTCAAAAGCATAAAAAAGGACAAAGAAACCATAAAAAAGAACCACTCAGAAATGAAGGATACAATAACTAAAATAACTGACATAGGGAATCAACAGTAGAGTAGATGAAGCAGAGGACTGAATTGGCAATATCAAAGAAAAGGTAGCAAAAAACGCCCAGACAGAGCAGCAAGAAGAAAAACAAATTAAATGAGGATACTGTAAGGGGCCTCTGGGACAACATCAAGCATAATAACATTTGCATCATGGGGCACCAGAGAGGAGAGAGAGCGAAGGATTGGGGACCTGTTTGAAAAAAATAACAGAAAACTTCCCTAACCTGGTAAAGAAAAAAGACACATAAGTCCAAGAAGCACAGAGAGTCCCAAACAATATGAACCAAAGAGGCCAACACCAAAACACAGAATAATTAAAATGGCAAAGGTTAAAAAGACAAAGAGAGAATCTTATAAACAGCAAGAGAAAAGGAGTTAGTTACCTACATGAAAGTGTCCATAAGACTGTCAGCTGATTTATCAATATAAACATTTCAGGCCAAAGGGATTGGCAAATATTCAAATAAAAAGCAAGGACCTACAGCCAAGACTACTTCACCCAACAGGACTATCAGAACTGAAGGACAGGTAAAGAGCTTCCCACGCAAGAAAAAGCTAAAGAAGTTCACCACTACCAAACTATTAAAGAAATGTTAAAGAGTCTTTTTAAGAATAAAAGATAACAATATGAATAATAAAATGAAAATAAACACATATGTATCAACAATTGCTTTAAATGCAAATGGGTTAAATGCTCCAATCAGAAGACAATGGATAGGAAAACAAGACCCATACATGTGCTGTCAAGAGACTCACTTTCAATCAAAAGACATAGACTAAAAGTAAAATGATGGAAAAGATATTTTATGAAAATTAAAACAAAAAATAGTTGGAGTAATAATAATTATATCAGACAAGCTGAACTTTGAGACAAGATCTATAATAAGAGACAAAGAAGGACACAAAAATTTCACTTTTGGATACTTAAACAAAGAAACCCAAAACACTAACTCAAAAAGACACGTGCACCTGTACATTCATTACAGCATTATTTACAATTGCCAAGAAATTGAAGCAATGTAAGGGTCTGTCAATAAATGAATGAACAAAGAAGTGGTGTATATATACAATGCAATATGGCTCAGCCATAAAAATGACTGAAATCTTGCCATGTGCAATAATATGGATGGACCTGTGGTGGAGGGTATTGTATTGAGTAAAATAAGGAACAGAGAAAGACAAATGCCATACAATTTCATTTATATGTGGAATCTAAAAAACAAAATTATGAACAAGTGGAGTAGAAACAGACTCATAAATACAAAGAACATTTTGATGGTTGCCAGATGGGAGAGGACATTTGGGGGAATGGTTAAAAAAAGTGAGGGGATTAAGAAGTACAAATTGGTAGTTACAAAATAGTCATGGGGATGTAAACTATATCATAGAGAACAGAGTAAGTCATGTTGTAATTCTCTGACACTGTACATAGTACTATCAGTTAGAACTGAAGGACAGGCAAAGAGCTTCCCATACAAGAAAAAGCTAAAGAAGTTCATCACTACCAAACTATTAAAGAAATGTTAAAGAGTAACATTTTAAAAATAAAAGAGACTATACATAGTGTCAGAGAATACTAGATTTATCAAGGTGATCACTTGCTAAGTTATATAAATGTGTAATCACTGAGTTGCACACCTAAAACCAATATAATATTGTGTGTCAACCATAACTGTAAAGCAAACAAACACACAAAAAGAATGTAGTTTGTTCCATCACTGTTGATGCTAATGTGTTCTTTTGGTGAAGAGGTGACTTCCAGATTTTTCTATCACATAGTGTCACATGTTTTCATTTTTAATTCATATATAATCCGGGAGGTGATACTTTGAGAACATGTGAATATCCTGTTCCAATAAAAATTCACCCAATAGTTTTATCATCCATTGATGATACCTGCCTAAATCATTGTGGTGATTACAAAATGGTTACATTATAATTCTCTCATTTCTTCTGTATTTATTAGTGGCATTCTTCTGTAAGAAAAGCCCATTTCCATTTTATAAAGTAATAAAAGAGACTCAGGAATTCTTTGCTTTATTAAGCATGCTATTATAATCTATTGCTATTATTATTTTTATGCTCAAATTTTGCCATGTGACTCTCTTCAAGCTGCCTCCTCTGTCCTTTTAACATGTTCCCATCCATTTTTGACCACTTCCTTGCTTTGCTACAAGGTATTCCAGGATCACCTCGAATATTCCATGCCCGGTCCTGAAATCAGTCCTCAATCCCTGATGTCCTGGCTCCTGTTAGTAGCAGGTGATTAATCTCACAAGTACTCAAGACAAATGAGTAAACATTTATACATACATTTGCCACTAGATTACACTGACTAACCTAATGCCACTTTAAATATAATTAGAAGGCATTTTTGAGGCCATAGCATTCTGGGGATTGGACTTCACATTGGGGAGCCTCCCAGTGTTTCCTCGGATGCCATTTCTGGTGTAGGGGAATGTATCTCAGGAGATAAGGAGCAAGGAGTCCTGGCTTATTTCTGAATGGGTCACAGCAGAGAATGGATCATTTGGCTGCGCTGGTTCCCTGAGACATCTTTGGAGCTAGCCTTTGTAGCCAGGGCATGTCAGCTACACAGACTGAGCTGGTGGGAGTCCTGGCTTCCAAAGATATCTGGATACTGATAGCCTGGAAAGAGGGAAGAGACGCTGTGCAAATTTACGAAGCAAATATCCACTATACTTAGTGCAATATTTTAGTAAGTAACACTTTAATAAGAATGTGATCTTTGTAATTGGAAGGGATTAAAACAGTTGAGAAGGGGTGAGCTAGAAATGGTTAAGACAAGCTGTTATTGACTAGCTAAATAAAGAAAGAGGATTGCTCTTTGGTACACAGAAGACCCCCCTCCTTTTATTACATTCTGTTTACTCTGTACTACTTGCTCTCATTATTTTATCCATTTTTGTTTGATAACTAAATTACTTCATGTCTTGTCATTATAAATAAACAGTTACAGTCTGTGTGTAAATATTAATGTAATATTCCTTGGGAGCACGGTGTTTGCCAGCTCCTGCCGAACCACAGTGCGTGGTATGTGGTTCAAGCCAAGGATATCTCGGTCTCCTGGAAAAGAGCAGCAACCAGAGAAGAACAGAGATTCTTAGCACAGATTGTAAAACTGCGGGCTGTCATTCATGTCTCTGATTCTATCAGACTGCCACATATTGCTAAAGTGAGCAGCTAAAGATGCCATTTCCTTATAAATTCTCAAGCCTTTATTAATCAACACTTGTTTACCTGTAACTGTTCTAGGTAAGCATGGCTCTCCTCCAAGAGAGTACAGTCTAATATAAAAGAAAATAAGAATAGTTGAGTGTGCTCATTGCAGTAAGTTTAAAGATATGTAAAATCATAGGGTGCTACAGAGCACAGAAAAGTCACCTTAAATGCTGACTGGGGCTAGGGGTATGGGGCAAGGTCCTGTTTACCTGGAGCGGTGGGATCCTGAAGAAGATAAGGGTCAGTAGAAGCACAGTGTGACGACCCAAAGGGAAGGAGAAGCATATCAACACACGTGTGAACTACAAGGAGTCCGATCTGTTTATCCATAGTGATGGTGGGTAAGTGAGGAGACTGCTGATATATGATCTCAAATGCTGTGCTCCAGAGTTCAGATTTTTTTTTTTCTGAAGGCAGCTAAGAGTCCTGGAAGGATGACAAGCAGGAGACACAGTTGGCTCTGCATTACAGGCAAGCCTCTCCCAGGGGTGATGGGTGCCCAGGTAAGGACCATGCTGACCTGAACAAGGTGAGGGTGAGGAGGAGCTGAATTGGAATACTAGCAGTGAGTAAGAACAGATGTGGGGAAATCCTGGAACTATTTGAGAGACTGAATTAATAGTATTTGATAACAGAAAAAGTGGAGATGGGTAATGAGAGGGACCAGCTTTTATCTTCAGTTTTTGACCTTTATTTCACATCACCACTACTGAGATTTTCCATCTGTACATCCTAACTACCGCATGAGCATGATGGAGCCACACAACCGTGAATGCCTTTCAGGGCATCAAAGTCAAAAAGCTGATGGACTGTAAACACCCTGGGACCCAGCTCCTGTTGGCTGCCCTCCATGATTTGGCTTGAACTTATGCATTTCAGACTCACTCTCTACATAAAAGGACAGATGGCAGAAAAGTGGAGTGAAAGAGTATAGGAGAGGAAGGTGGGGGGTCTTGGACGTGCTGGGGTGCTGGCCTTTGAGAGTGTGCAGCAGGTGCCCACTTGCTTCAGAGGCTGCATCAAGTAGAAAGGATGCTGAGAAATTGTGGAAGGACGTGTGAGAATAGGGAGGGTGTGCCCCCACCACAGAGCCCCAGCCGGCCATGTCACTTGGGTATCCAAGGGCTACCCAAATGAGGTTACCAACAAAGTTTCCGATGATGCCTGGGACATGCCACCCTCACTTCTAGCCCTGGAGCAAGTTATGCCCTGATGCTACTACAAGGCTCCGATGGCAGACACCATAGTTATTTCGTAACATTTTTACTATACAACTGGATGTTTCAGAAGTGTTTTGTCTTTCGGTAGTTGTACATGTGGCTTTTTTTTTTTTTTTTTTTTTTTTTTTTTTTTTTTTTTTTTTTTTTTTTTTTTTTTTTTTTTACTTTTTGCCACTTAGTACCACACCTCAGAGAATGCAGTTAGCTCTAGCCAACTAGGAATGCAAACACATCAGAAAGCTGCTCCAGACTACAGAAGAAACAACTGCTTATTTCTCTTGCTCTTTCTTCAACTTTCTCCCACATTACCATTCGTAATCTTCTTTTTTCATCCATTTCTCCTTCTTGTGTTAAACAATACAGACAGAGAGACAAATCCACAGCAGCCATCCTGAGCTCATGGGCTTTCCAAACCAGAAGTCCCAGGCAGGAAGAGTCCTCTCTGTCCCTTTGCAGTAACATGGAGGAGAAGAGAGGATTCAACTTTTTGCAAAAGAATGAGTAACCTGTTTCCGGTGATGACACTGTGAAAGAGGTCTCTTCTCTTCATAAAACCACCACTTTCCCCTCTTTTTCTCAGGTTCAGGAAATAACAGAGACATCAGCAGGAGGGCTGACTGCTGAAATCCAGTCTTAACCTTTGAAAAAAATAATTTATTCAAACTCAGTATATTACAGAAAGCTCAGCATGAATGGGGGATTAGGTGGCCCAGGCAGCCTCAGTCAAAGGAACAGGATAAATGGAGTGTCTCCCCAGAGAGTATTCCTGCAGAATAAAAATGCTTTCAGTCAAGAAACTGAAATTTTGAAAAATCCCTTGCTGGGTGGGAGACAGGATGAGAGAGACAGAGGGCAGTGCAGCTCCCTCCCCTCCCCCAGGTGCCATGGGTGGTGAGCAGCAAGCTGTGTTCCTTCAGAGCATCCCTGGGGGTGGAAAGAGGATGAAAGATAAAGAGGCTTCAAAAGCTTCTGAGGACCACCAGCAAATCTATGGCCAAGACAGAGGTCTCCCTCTATTCACACAGCTGTCATCATCCAACTGTCCTAGAAAAGTAAACAGGAATCCAAGATACAAGGAGGAAAGTGTCATTTGGACCAAAAATCCTTAAGGTGTTTTCAACATAGAGGATCATCCTCCAAGGCATTTATAGCTACTCCCTTTTTGGGCTACAGAGGATGCACTGCTCAACAGTGAATGATTCTGCCAAAGCTGGTTTAAACTGCTGAAGATTGACCCTCTGGTCAAATAGTTTGGTTGGGGTACAAAAAAAAAAGTAGTCAGGTAGATAGAAAAAATACCAAGACAAATTATAAGTAAACTTTTCCCTCTCTGTTGTTGGATGGTTAGTTTCCATTCGTGTTCCTGATCCACAGCGGACTTCACGGGAGAGATTTCATGGCAATGAAAATGTGATCAATCTCACAGTTCAGGTTTTGGTTATTTCCCTCATGCAGCAGTAACTGATAGTGAACTTCACTTTTTTTCAGTATGAAAGAACTCATAAAACATTCATTCATGTGTTCACTAACAGGGCTACATTGGACATTTACCACACGCTAGAGTCCAAGGAGGTGGTAGGGAATAAAGCAGTGAACAAAGCTATCCCAGGTCTTGCCTGGGACATGAAACAGATATTCTAGCAGGGAGGACAGACTTTGCACTGGTCATAGTTAATAATGTGAGTGTCGTAGAGAAGAGACATCCCCGGACAGATAGTTGTTTCTGTTTTTTCTGTTGTACAATGGCCACACATCAGCTGACTCCCCTAGGCATTGCTTAATATTCTGAAACGGGAGCACTGAACCACCTACTACCTAGGTATTCATACAGAAACTATTCGTTGATTCTTTTCCATGTTTTTGGCACCAGACTAGACACTAAGGAAATAAGGCAAATAAGATCAATTTGCAGAAAGCTCTGAATTCTACCAAACAGGCCCCCAGGAAATGCACAGTGTTGTCTGCACATCTCCCCATGGTTTGCAAGCGACAAGTCAGTTGTGACCTCTGCCACAGCACCAGTGAAAGCGTTGTTCACACTTGCCAGAGTGTTGCCCCCTTTCTGTTTCAGCTGTGCTTCCCCACTTTTCTCTCCTTTCCCTCGTCTGCCTTCAGCACAGGATGGGTAGCCACCACTCCTTGCCTTCTGGTCGGAATAGCACTAGCTCACAGAGGACAGGTGATAACAACTGTCTCTGGTCCTCTATCACCTGTTACCTGAACTTATCTGTGAGTAATGGATGGCTAGCAATCCCATAAAGGAGAGTCTTTTCATTTTCAAGATGCTGAATGTGCCGCCTTCTAATCCCAGCTAGCAGCCCCACAGGAATGGAACATCAGACGCCTGTGGTTGGGGATGGGAGTGGGTGGAAAATGCACATCACAGCCATTCAGGACTTCAAAACAGCTTTGAATTCCATGCTGTTTTTAAAGATTTTGCTAGGGCTTTTGGTGGAAGTTTAACAGAATTTCTTTACAATTTAGAGGTGAGCAAGACTTTTCTAACACTGTCCATGATGAGATGAATGTAGAGAAATCCAAGGTGGAAGCTGAAATGTCTCCAGCATAAAGCACAAACCAGTAGTGTGTCCAGGCTTTCTCACTTTAGGGAAGACCCTTCAAGAAGAGGAGAGATTTTCCTCATGGCCCTGAGGAAAAAACATACACCTTTCTGAAAAATAAGTCAGCAAAAGTATCTGCAACTTACCTTCAGTTATCTCTGAGTCTGAAGGAAAAAAGTGGGCATCTGAAATCCTATGGAGGGGTAACCAAAGAATTTTTATCTGCTGCTGTGTGAACTCAATTAGATATATTTTGAGGAAAGGGTGTATGTATATTAGATTTTAATTAAGTAGTGTTAATTATAATCTATGAGGTGTGCTTACTGCTTATCAGATAATTATGAGAAAGCCAATTTGGCTGCTGGCTTGCGACTAATTAAGTGGAATTAGTAATGATAATTCTAGATATAATTTGGTTTGCCTTTATTGGAAAAGGGGCAAATCTGCTTGGGATAGGGTGGGTCAGGGCAGAAGGGCAGAACCCACCATCCACCCAGAGAGCACCCTGGACTATGAGACAGGAATAGTAGAAGGGCAAGGGGGATACCCATCTGATGGAGGGTGGGGGGGCCTTCTTCACATCTACCACCTTGCTGGGCTGAGACTTCCCCCTGCTTTTCGCCCAGAGTCTCAGCCCTTCTTCTTCCATAGAGAAGTTTCAGGGTTCATGTTAGCAAGGAAGAATTCTGACTGAGTAAGAGACAGCAATGATTTGACCAAGAGGGTTTTCCAGCCTGAATTTGGGAGAATATGGTGGTGCCTGTTCTCGGGATGCAGACTGTGCCATTGGTCTGTGATGCAGTGTGGGGGAGGGGCACATGAGGATACAGCAGCCTCAGTATTCCAGCCCCAGGAGTACTGTCTGTTTTGCTTAGGGATCACTGTATATCATAAATTGATATTGATTTCTTTCAAGCCACATGTCTTCCAGAAGTTAAGTAGAACAGACGTATAATTGGAGCACATGATCTACCTCCTTCAAAGGCCATCAGGACTAACCTAAAGTATAAACCAAAAAAAAAAAAAAAAAAGGCCTATGTTTCAAAATACACTATTATGACATTTCAATTACTTGTTCCTTTATTTAACATTTTCTTTTGCCTGGTGTCCAATATGAGACTTTGAATTCCTTGAGAGCTTATGTTGTATCTATTTTTCATATTTTTTACTCTGTTCCCTGATATCTAATAAACTCCCACTAGAGCTGTGGCATCTGAAAGCATCACATTAAGGCAGGGGGGAAGCACCCCGCCTCCAAAACTGACCCCAGGCCATTACCTTGTGGCATTGTTAACTTGGCCAAATTGCTTAAGCTACCTAAGCCTCAGGGAAATTTTTGTTGCTTAATATGTAAAATAGAGATATAAGAATAGTACTCACCTTAAAGGATGCATAGGATTAAATGAAATAACTTACTTAGAGTTTGGCGCAATGCTTGGCCCATAGTGAGTGCTCAGCACATGATTCTTCCTCAGGTGGCCCCTGCCTGCCTGCAGCTCACCCACTTTGGGATGAATGGAAAAGGTGCACGCCTGAGCTCCACCCCAGACCCACAGCATCAGGAACTTGGACCATGTTCAGGTATCACATTGCCAACAAGCATCCCCCTGGTGATTCTCAGGTCCAGTGACTATTCAGGCCACTGCACGGAATGTCAGTACCCTTCAGAGCACCAAGATCGACCACCACCACCAGTCACTACACCAATGAGCATACTTGGGTGAGCTCCCCGCTGACCCCAGCCTGAGCACAACCACAACAGGTTAAAGAGAGCTGAGCCAGGTAAGTGAACAATCTGGAAATCCACAGCTGAGCCTGGAGCCCTGCTGCACAGCCTTTTGGGGAGTGCAGAGGTGCCCCACATGATAAGCCCTAACGTGTACCCAGGAAGTTCAGAAGTAAGGAAGCAGCCCTCTAACTGTTAGAGTCACTCTTACAGTCACTTGCACTAAATGTAAAATTCATCCTGCCAAAGCTCAAGCTGGTCAGTGTGGAATTTGCCCATTTTTGCACACTCCCAGTGAGATATGTGCTGGGAACCACAGTGCCTTGCATGTGACCATCAGTGAATGTCACCCCTGTGCCTGATTTATATTCCTCACACTTCACCACCACCATGCTGTGTCCCTGCTCAGAGTCATCACTGCCAGCCCTTCCATCCACAGTGCTATGGCCTGGCCTGGCCTGGCCTGGCCATGGAAGAGCCTTGAACGCTGTATCTTGCCTCCTGGGTATGACACAAGGCTGCAGACCCAGATTCCTGCCACTTCATAATCAGAAAAATAGGAAGAAGTTTCCAAGGGGGCCCTCTTCCTGACTTAAGTGATCTCCATACACTTGCTCTGTAAACCCTGACCCAAGGCACAGTGCTCCAGGCACCCCATCCAAATTTTAGCTCCCGAATTGTTTTCCTTCTTAAAGCAGCCGTGCTAGTACACACCACCTTCCCCTTCTCTCCATCTGATCTCTTGATCTCAGACTGGATCGCTTATTGCTAGCCAGCCAAAGCTCATTTGCTGATCCATCTCAGCAGCAGCAATGTCTTGACCAGGTTAGCACTCTGTGCCTCCCAAACCCGTGAAGTTGGTACTGTTACCATGTATCTTAATTTTACAGGCAAGAAGACGGGGTTCTATGGGGCTACCTAACTTGTGCTTATTCACACAGATAGGACTGCTGGACCCAGGCTTTGAACCCTGGCAGCAGCCTCCATAACACTCACTCAGAGCCATCACTTTCTACCTTCCGCTTCTTTTGAGTTCTGGGTCACCAGGCACTCAGCCCCATCTTTACCTGACAGGCATTGTGGCCGAGGTGCCTTCCGTGACCTGCTGCCTTCAGTGACCTGACTAACTAGTCCCACCCACCCTGATGCTGTGCACTCCCCACGCTGTGCACTGCTCCTTCACTGAGACTTGCAGCTGTGCCCTCAGGTAGCAGTGCTCAGTCTCCTTTTCTGACTGTAACACCCTAACCACTTTCCCAAGGTCTAAAGTCAACCCTGCATGGCCTGTGAAGCTCTCACTGACCACTTTTCCTCAAAATACTAGCTTCTGCCTTGAACTCATTCTGTACAAACCTACTCTCCTCTCTCTTGGTGTCATTGACATCTAACTTTCTCCTACACTGGTTATAATACTCACCAAGGATCATGGCATAGTTGTCTTTTTAAGCTCGATGGTATCTACCACAGAGGTGCACCTATAGCTGGTGAAATACGAATGAGATGACTGAATAATTTTCACCTAAATTAAATGCATTACCTAAGGGTACGAACAAAAGTCTTACCACCTTGTCGTACTGGGACTATCAAGAATGCAAGGATGTATGCTCACACTAGGGGGTGGGCAGGCATCCAGAGGCCCCAGCCAGGCCTCTGCATGTGTAAGTGACAAGGAGAACTGAGGTTATTAGGAAGATAATGTAGCCCATTGATACTAACCAACTTTACTGAAATTAAGTGTGTGTAGTTGTGAATATACAGCACAGATTTGAGGTCAGGATTTCATCATGATGCTAATTTAATTCAAGAGACATTTATTGGACAGTTTCTATATGTAAAAATGCACGAGACTGCCTCTGTCCCAAAAGGGTTTACACTAATCAAATATAACATCAGAGCTTAATGAGCCCTTGGAGAATAGGAATCTAATTACCTCATTTGCAACAGAGAATGCAGAAGTTCAGAGAAAGGAAGTTACTGACCAAAGTCCACACCACTCTCTAGGGCCAGATCCAGTATTAGAACCCAAAGTCTGTTGTACCACAAGCCTCCTTCCCAGAATTATAAGATGATGCAACAGTGGCTACTGTTTTGGTTAGTGGAAGGAAAAGCATTCAGGCCATCTAGGGGAGTTTATTTTATAGAAAAAGTTCACGAAAAAACTATGCCCCTTAAGTCCCTGACAAAATTCATTGTTTATTTAAAAGGTTCATCCCAATATGAAAAATAAGCTAGGGCTAGAGAAAAAGCTTTATTAGAGGTGTACCTGAGTTAAACCTTGAAAAAATTTGAAATTTCAAAGACTGAAATAGGAAACAGAAAAAGAGGCAGGGAAAGAAGGTTAAATGAAATAATATGCAGGATGGTGTCCATAAGCTTTCAACAAGATAAAAAGATGTAAGGTATTACTAATCCCAAGGGGAGGGAAGAACACAAAGGAAAAAGTCTGACATTCAGGGCCTTCTACTCAAAGGCTAGTAAGTTAAACTGAAAAGAATTAGCAGTGTTAGAAGGAGCTGTGAGAGGAGGCTGAGGTCAGAACATAACAGGCTTGGAGTGTCACGTGGGGCCGTCTGTCTAGAGGGTACCCCACGAAGCACAGTCTGTGTAGTAGTCTCTAAGTCAAAGACTCTGGGGCTCAGAGGTGCCATGATCAGAGTGCAGTGGCCAGCCTGGTCCTTCAGCGCACAGGCTAAGGAGCAGAGGCAGTGAAGTCCGAGGAAGTGCAGAATAACTGGGAAAATAATCTGCAGGCCGCTGTGGAGAGGAATCATCAGATCCTCGCACCCAAATGAGTCTACAGGAATGGTGGGGAGAAGCGAGGACTCACAATATTGGGAATGATGACAATGCCAACAACGGCATCAGGGACATAGAAGGGGAACGTCGAAGAGGAAATGTGGATCTGAATCCAGACCTACTGTGTCTGCGGTAGCAGATGCCATGCAGTTACGGGTGGCCAGCACGTGTCCCTTGTCAAAACATCAAGCTCGCTTGGGCTTCTGCTGCCTCTCCTAGCACCAGCCATGGGGAAGCTAGGGCATGGAGGACAGTTTACCAGGTTACAAGGAAAAATCAGCAATGGCCATAAGAAACCACTGAGAGTCTGAACACTGCCTTTAAATTTTTTTATTCTGGAATGTAAACCTCTTTTTAATTAAAGCACAGTTGACATACAATATTATATTAGTTTCAGGTTTTCGACATAGCGACTTGATATTTATATACCTTAGGAAGTGATCACCCTGATAAGTCTAGTAACCATCTGTCACCATACGAGGTTATTGTGATAATTTGACTGTATTCCCTATGCTGTATATTACAATACATCCCTGTGACTTATTTATAACCATAAGTTTGTACTCTGTGTGAATCTGTTTGTTTTGTTGTGTTCATTTATTGTTTTTAGATTCCACATATAAATGAAATGACACAGTATTTGCCTTTCTCTGACTTATTTCACTTAGCATAACACTCCAGGTCTATCTATGTTGCCAAAAATGGCAAGATTTCATTCTTTCTTTATACACACACACACTACATACATACATACATATATTTATATATATACACACATACATACAAATATTGTGTGTATATGTGTGTATATATATATAACATCTACTTTATCCATTCATTATGTATTAATACTTAAGTTGCTTCCATATCATGACTATTGTATTTTATTGGCAAAAAAGTTCACTTGGTTTTTCTGTAAGATGGCTCAACTAGTGCTTAGTTGTCTTTAACTTCATTCAAAACAGTTTTGTTAGATTGTATTGTGACAGCTGTCACATCAGCATGCTTTTAAAAACACACATCAAAATTGGTGAATTTTTATGTAGCCATTTTAATATTGAAGATGGAAGAAAATATGCAACATTTTTGGCAGATTGTGAGTTTTATTTCAAGAAAGGAAAAACACAACTGAAACATACCCATAACAAGTTGTGCAGTGTATAGTGAAAATGCTGTGACTGATCAAACTTGTCAAAAGTGGTTTGCGAAGTTTCGTGCTGGAGATTTCTCACTGGATGATGCTCCATGGTCAGGCAGACTAGTGGAAGGTGACAAATATCAAATCGAGACATTAATCGAGAACAATCAGCATTATACTATGCAGGAGACAGCAGACATGCTCAAAATATCCAAATCAATAAAGCACTGCTGAAAATGAGAAATGTGCCTTTTATTTTACAGAAAACTAAATGGACTTTTTGCCCAACCCAATAAATAATGCTACAGCAAACATGAGGTATATCTTTTCAAATTAGTGTCTTTGTTGTTTTCTTCTTACAGACAAATGCCCGTATTGAAAGTACTGAACTGGATGATAGTCCTATTTTTATTGTTGTGAGACTTCCATACTGTTTTCCACAGTGACTGTGCCAATGTACTGCCCCACCAACGGTGCACAAGGGTTCCCTTTGCTCCGTGTCTTCACCAACACTTGTTGTTTTCTTGTCTTTTTTATGACAGCCATTCTGACAGGTGTGACATGACATTTCATTGTGGTTTTTACTCGCATTTCCCTGATGATCAGTGATGTTGAGCTCTTTTCATGTTTTGTTTACCATCTGTGTATCTTCTTTGGAGAAATGTCTATTCAGGTCTTCTGCCCATTTTTAATTGGATTGTTTGTTTTGATGCTGTGTTTTACAAGTTCTTAACATATTTTGGATTCAACCCCTTATCAGATATGTCATTTGCAAACATCTCCCATTCGGAAGATAGCATTTTTGTTTTGTTGATGGTTTCCTTTGCTGTGCAAAGCTTTTTGGTTTAATGTAGTCCCATTTGCTTATTTTTTTATTTTGTTGCCCTTGCCTGAGGAGACATATCCAAAAATATGGATCAATCTAAGATCAATGTCAAAGAGTTTATTGCCTATGTTATTTCTAACAACTGTTTGATTTCAGGTTTTAAATTTAAGTCTTTAATCCACTCTGAGTTTACCTTTGAATATGGTATAAGAAAGTGGTACAGTTTAATTTTTTTTTTACAATCGTTTCTCACTTTTAATTATTCTTGAAACAGTGTGTATAATAGGTTTCATAAAACTATTTATTGTAAGGATATTGGATTTTATTGGAGTAGCACTATTTTTTCATTGTAACAAGTTTCTTTATGTAGTTTCTAATTGTATGGAATTATATACTAATTGCAAAATAATTACAATTATGTAAAAGTAGAAAGAAGAAAGAAATAAGCAATTAAAATCCCAGCACACTGAGAAGACAGCTATAAGTATTTTGGGACTGGACTTCAGTGCCACTCTTTATACACATGCTCACATTCCTTTTTACAGGGAGATGACCCTCTTTTTATACTTTGCCTGGTGGAACCTTGTCAAGGGCCAGGCACCTGGAAATGCAGCCTCAGCCTCTGCTGTCTCATTCACTGTACTTGGACCTGGGAAAGTCTCCCAGTACTAACACTGAGTTCAGTTCAGTGTTCACATTCTCTGTGAGAGTTCTCTCCACCAGAATCAGAAGAGATTCCTTTCAGTCTGTAATCTCATTTTCTATGGCAAGCATTCTGTTCCACTAATGCTTAGATGTGTTCATGCTAAGGTACTTTGCTTCCTGGCTCCTTCAGTTACAGCGTCAATGGACTGCTGTGGGAACCCCACCATGGAGGACATCACTTGACAGAGAACAATTGAAAGTATATACTTTATGAAGGCAGATGATTTCCGAGAGAAAGAGCCATGACCAAGTACATTCAGTTCCTCCCCCCAAGCAAACCTGTCAGTTAGGTAACCTGTCCTTCCTGAATAAAAATAATTAATGAGTGTGAGTAAGGCCAGGTGTTTATACTAATAAAGTTATATTCATATAGAAGTAAACTTTGAAAGTGGAGCAAAAAAAATTGCCAAAATCACTTTATATTTATGTATCACAGCTACATTACAATAATTTCAAATTATCCTTAAAAACATTTATTCAGTGCCCAGTAACATCTCCATAAAGAATATAAGAAACTCACTTGAAAATAGGGTAGTAGGAGTCAATCCATACAGCACTCTTTGGGATGAGTGGGCCCATTAACTGTTCTTGAGGAAAACAAAACCAATGAAATTTCTGGTTATTGGGCATTTGAATGTAATTTAATTTCATGAGCTTTAATTAATGTTTTCCATTACCCTTTATCCCCCTTATACCCTCTTCTACCTCCATGCAGCTGTCCAGTTTTTCCCAACACCATTTATTGAAGACTTGTCCCCATTATATATTCTTGTCTCCTTTGTTGTAAATCTGATTGATTATATAAGCATGGGTTTATTTCTGGGCTCTTTATTTTGTTCCATTGACATAGGTGTTTTTGTGCCGGTACCATGCTGTTTTAATTACTATAGTTTTGTAGTATAATTTGAATTCAGGGAAATTGAGGTCTCCAACTTATTATGTTATACCCTTTGTCTTGTTACAGGCTTTATTATAAAACCTTTTTTTTTTTAGTCTAAGTATTGCTATTTCAGCTTTTTTTTTGTCTAGTCTAATTTTTTTCACCCATTCACATTTAGTCTGTGTGTCTCTAGATCTGAAATGAGTCCCTTGTAGGCAGCATACATGTACATATTTTTGAATCTATTTAGCCACACTATGTCTATTAAATGGAGCACTTAGTTCACTTACATTTAAAGTAATTACTGATAGGTATACATTTATTGGCATTTTAATTGTCTTTATACTAGCTTTATAGAGGATTGATCTACTACCATTACTATATGCCTGCCTTTACTAGTGTGATTTTTTCCTTTTATATATTTTCTTATTTCTTGTTTTGGTCTTTTTTGCTTGAAGAATTCCCTTCAACATTTCTTGTAATGCCAGTTGAGTAGTGATAAACTTGTTTAGCTCTTGCTTCTCTGGGAATTCTTTATCTTCCATTCAATTCTGAATAACCTCACCGAGTAGAGTTTTCTTGGTTGTAGATTTTCTCCTTTCATCACATTGAATATGTTGTGCCCCTCCCTTCTGACCTGCAAACTTCCTGTTGAAAAATGAACTGCTAGTCTATGGTCATTCCTTTGAGTGTAAATAGTTGGGGGTTTTTTTCTTGCTGTTTTTAAGATTCTATCTTTATCTTTAAACCAGTAACACTTTAATTATGATGTGCCTTGGTGTGGGTCTCTTGGGTTTCATCTTGTTTGGGACTCTCTATGATTCCTGGAGTTTCTGTTTCCTTTACCAGTTTTGAATGATTGAAGTTTTCAGTCATTATTTTTTCATGTAGGTTTCCTGTTTCTTGTTCTTGTTCTTCACCTTCTGGAACCCTAAGATGTGAATGTTAGGGTTCCTGATGTTATCCCAGAGGTCCCTTATGCTATCCTCATTATTTTTAAATTTATTTATTTGTTTTAATCTCCCAGTGGGGTTATTTCCACCATACTGTCTTTCTGATTGCTGATCTGTTTTTCTGTGTTATCCAATTTGTTTTTGACTCCCTCTAGTGTATTTTTTATTTCAGTTTTTATATTCTTCAGTTCTGATAGTTTTTCTTTACAGTTTTTAACTGTTTGTTGAAGTTCTTCATTTGTTTTCAGAGTGTGCTGACCATATTTATAACTATTAATTTGAATTCTTTAGCTAGTAGACAGCTTTCCTGTGTTTTGTTTCATTTTCTGGGGTGGGGGTTGTTGTTATTTAAAACATATTCTTGTGTCTCCTCATTTTGGATGTTTGGTTTTATGTAACAAGTAGATCAGCTATGTCTCCTGGTCTTGAAAAAGTGGCCTTATTTAAAAGTTGCCCTTCAGGTCCAGGGGTGGAATTTCCCCTTTACTACCAGTTGTGGCCTCCTGTTGTGGTTGGACCAGAACTGCTAAGGACACACTGGCAGGTAAGACTGGTCCCTGGCCTGGCTTCCTGTGAGGACTGGTTGCAGTTATTGCACCTGTGCTGGTGTGCAGGGCAGGTTTTTGGTGTAGCTGGTTGCAAGGCTCAGCCTCCACTGTTGCAGACACACTGTTGTGTACTGGTGCCAACTGAGGCTGCCTATTGAGAGTAGCAGGGCTGGAGCCATGTTAGAGGGTGCCAGACGAGGGGGTCCAAAGGAATGCCAGGATGAAATAGGCAGCTTTGGCAAGGTTAGGGCAGAGTGTCAGAAATGATGCCCATCAGCATCAGACCAGCCAGGTCGAAGACAAGTAAAGAAAGAGAAAAAATGGTACCCACCAGTACTTTTGTTTCTGGAAAGTACAAACAGATCCATGTCCCTCTACAACAACACCCAAATTTTAGTCAGTGTATCAGTTTTATGTGTGACCATGTGCTTTTTAAACTGCCTCTGTGCTGGAATTCAGAAAGAGTGCAGCCTTGGTTTCCAATAACCCTCTGCTTCTCCCACACATAAGCCCTGCTGGTTTTCAAAACCAGATGTTATAGGGACTTCTCTTCCTTGTGCCTGTCCCCCAGGCTGGGGCTAAGAACCCTTAGTCTTCAGGATGGGACCTCTGCAATTATGATATCTCTCCCACTTTTGGTCACCATACGAGGGGTGAGGGGTAAGGAGGGTACTGACCACACTGAGTCTCTGCCCCTCAGACCCATCTCAATGTGGATTTCTCTTTACATCTGTAGTTGTGGGAAATCTGTCCTGCTAGTCTTCAGGTCATTCTCAGAGATAGCTGTTCCATATGACATCGTAGTTTTGTTGTCAGTGAGAGGAGGATCTTCCTACTCTGCCAGTTTAAACCTGAAGCCAGCAGCCTTGTTCTTGAGTGTCAGTTTAGCTTGTTTGTGAAATGTCATTCATTGAAGTTGGTACCTTGTCCCCATTACAAATGTGTCTGGATGGCCAAGTCACTGCTCCCTGAACACTGCCTTGAACTTGAACGGCTGTATTGCAAGACTGGGTAAAGGAGGCAGTGTCCCTAGCCTGGGATTGAGGATGGCAGGGAGGTGGACTGAGTGGGTAAGTTGGGGAAAGTTTTCAAATTCTCCCATTACCGCTATTCCATGTTGCCTTTAGGTAAAATTTGCCTGTCCCAGCACCACTGAGAGCACCTGCTAGATCATTAAGGTACAATGAAGATGGTAACATAATTTATTGGGTAAAGAATGAATTATGTTTGAAACCCAACTTATTATGTAGAAAAAAATAAAACTTATCTATTTAACCTTATATTTGAAGATAGATGCAGGTAGATTAAAGACTGAAATGAGAAGGTAAAACTGAAAATTTAATGGGAGAATATATTTGTAACCTAGAGATAAAGGGCAATTGTTTAAACAGAATGACAAAATGCTACACAAAAGCTTATAAATTTTATCACAACAAAATCTAGAATTTACTTCAGCAGAGGAAATGATGAATAAAATTAACAGGCAATTATAGATTTAAAAAAAAATACTTGAACTGTTTGAAACTGCCAAATGATTAGTTTTTAGAATCTATAAGTGATGCATACGAGAAAAAGAATAATCCTAATAGAAAATATGCATGAGGAATTAGGGAAGGAGGAACACAAAAGGCTTACAAATATATGAAGAAATACTTAAAATAGTTAATAATCAGGACATTTTCAAAGTAAAACAAAAATCAACTATTAATTTTTGCCTGCTTGACTGGCAAGATTTAACAAGTTAGATAAAGCTGAGAGCAGAAGGAAGTAGAAAGGACACCCCACAGCACCTCAGGTGGGAGCGCAGACTGGAGCTGCCCCTGTGGAGGGCATCAGATCAAGTGATATACACCCTGCAACCATCCATTCCACTTCTGTGTATGCAGACCTACAAAATTCATGTATAGGTCTCTCTGGAAACATGTTTAAAGATGCTCACCTTGGCACTTATACTGAAGGTAATCTAGCTTCAGTCATTGGAGTAGGAGACAAGTAAACTTTGATAGATATGTCCAACTGAGAGTTAAGTATAGCTCAAAGTTACATGAATGCATAGAAATATTATTGGGCTGTAAAAGAGTACTTGGGAAAAAGTAAGAAAGAATATGAATCCGTGACTCAATGCTCTTTATGTTAAATAAAAAATATATGTACGTACATAAGAGCCTAAAAGGATACTTACTAAATGCATTTGAATGGTTCTTTTTTTTTTTTTAAGATTTTGTTTATTTTTTAGAGAGGGAAGGGAGGGGGAGAGAGAGAGAGAGAGAGAAACATCAATGTGAGGTTGCTGGGGGACATGGCCTGCAACCTAGGCATGTGCCCTGACTGGGAATCGAACCTGCGATGCCTGGTTCGCAGCCCGCGCTCAATCCACTGAGCTACACCATCCAGGGCGCATTTGAATGGTTCTTAATGCGGGGATGGCTGTGGGAAATGGGATAACAGGGAATAATTTCATTAATAAAACAAGAAAAGGAGACTTAATGCATGATCCAAAGATGAAAATGCCTCATAAATGAGAGATCCAATATTCTACACCCAAGATTCTAAATTCAAAGGAAAAAAATCCAACCAGCAGTTGAAAATATGAGTTTGCAACTCAGAGAATGGGGATAGAGAAGAGGGTGGCAAATGCACACTTGGAAGTGGCAACTGCATCTATGGTCAGACAGTGGGCGTGTTGCCAGAAGAATGGAGCCAAGAAAAGAAAGCAAGAGGGACTGAGGAGGCAGAAGATGGAGTGAAAACCATAGGAATGAACAAGTGGAAGCTTTCTAAATGTTATTTAATAAGGTTGCATGCATATTGATACAAAAACCAGTTAGAGAAAACAGACAAAATAATTTCAGATAAATTGTACTAACTAATATGATGTAAAGCAATAAAATGAAATCCAGCAGCACTTTAAAAACTGCACCAAATCCAGGTAGGACTCATGCCAGCTACGACAGATTTCAACTATAGAAGATATATCAATAATAAGCCATCACATTAAAATATACAGGGAGAAGTCCCTCCCTCTACCATGTAATAATATTAGTAGATGCCAAATGACCTTCTGTTAAAACTAACAACCATTCAAAATGGGAAGAAATAAAAACTTTAGCCAAAAAAAATCTTAAATCCTAAGCTCATAGAGGTTTATGGAGAAAACTAACAGCAAACCTCATGTTAAATTTTGAAACACAGAATTCAATCCTATAAAATTATGAACAATAAACAAATATCCATCAAAAAATTTTTTAATTTTAAAACATTGAGAGGGTGTGAGAAACAGAAAAGGCAAATGTATTATTATCTAACAGTATTATAACTGTCTTCCTAGAAATGCAAAAAAAATCACTTAAAAATTATTAAAACTTGTTCAATAAAGTGACTGAATATTAAAGAAATATACAAAAATCAATAGATTTCCTTTATATTAGCAATTATAAAGTACAGTTATAAGAAACATCCACTCAAAACAACACTAACAATTTAATATGTCTAGAAAGTAATTTAATAAGAAATGCATAAGAACTACATAAATAAAACTATAAATATATGAAGACATTTTAAAAATTAGCTCTGAATGATACAGAAGTCACCAATGATGAACTTTTGCTGCTGTGATCAGAACCTCTTTCCACAATGACGGTATGAATCCCACCCCTTCCCATCTTATTGGAGACTTGCCTTGGCCAATAGTTCTCCTCCCTTCTGCATCATAAAATTTCTCTCTGTGCCGAATCAGTCTTCCCATACAAAAAACACATGGTAAGATCACCCATATTATTAAAAGCAAAATAAAATAAGACCTCCATTATCAATCCTAGCCAAAGTATTGCTTATAGTTAGTATGAACCCTGGGAAAGAATATATCTGCTGAGAAGGGCTCGAGGTCTCTAACTGGCCTCACATGTAAGAAGGAGAGAGAGAGAGAGAAAAGAACCCACCTCTTGTCAGGACCAAATTGAAATTACAATGAAAATATAGAACAATCAAACTATATAAGCAACTAAAGACTAGCCTGTGTTCATAGCAGCACAATTTACAATAGCCAAGTGTTGGAAGCAACCTAAATGTCCATCAGTAAATGAGTGGATAAAAACACTGTGGTACATTTACACAATGGAATTCTACACAGCAGAAAGAAAGGAGCTCCTGTCCTTCGTGACAGCATAAATGGAACTGGAGAGCCTTATGCTAAGTGAAATTAGTCAGGTGGTAAAAGACAAATACCATATGATCTCACCTATAAGTGGAACCTAATCAACAAAACAAACAAATGAGTAAAATAGAACCAGAGACTTGGAAATAAAGAACAATCTGACAGTAACCAGAGGAGGGGGCAGGGATAAGGGGAGGAAAAAGGGAAAGGGTTGTCAAGGAACATGTATAGAGGACGCACAGACAAAGCCAAAAGGGGTAGGATCAACGATGGGAGGTGGGGGAGTGTGGGGCAGTGGGGAAAAACAGAGACGACTATACTTGAACAACAATAAAGAAAAAGACTAGCTGAGCAGAAGTCTTATCACCAAGCATTCGCAGAAGCCACATTGAGACCGGTAGAAAGGACAGAGATGATAAAAGGACTGGCTCTGCAGCCACAGGCAGGGGCTGAGAATCTGGAGGGATATCTCAGCTGTGAAGATTCCTGTTAAGGAGCCTGGGTCTCAATCCCACACTGGGATCCTCAGCCCAGAGCACTACAGCCAGGAAGAGATGCCCAAATAACATCTGGCTGTGAAAATCAGTGGGGATTCTGTCTACCAGGGAGAGACGGGAGTCTGCTAGAAACTCAGACACCCTCTGTGAGGGTTGGTGCTCAAACACTCATTGGCAGACACTCACCACGGGCCCTGAGAGAAGGAGGGCAGCATGGACTAGCGCTGTATAAGGAGAAACTGAGGTTTGTGGCTCAGAGGAAAAAGCTGAAGGAACAACCAACAGGATCCCTATGCTGAGTCTCTCTCCTACACCACAGTTGCTGTCCTTCTTATGTCAAGCACTCCCCTCCATATGGCATCATCCTAGAGAATGCAATAGCCTCAACTTCCAGACTCCCTATCACTTCACCAAGGAGCTTGCACCCTGCAGAGGAGTCAGCTGCTGGGACACTGGGTGTAGAAATCTGGAAAAACTCAGGGGGTGTTGAGGACTGAGTTGTATAACTCTGGGGTGGAGGCCATTAACCCCACCATCCCACAAGCCTGAATAGTGCCTCCCAGGAGACCACTAGCCCCACCCTCCTGACTCCAAGAAGCCCTGCTCTGCCCAGGCTCTCCAGGAGGTCCAGGCAGAATTTGGGACAGAGTGAGTTATGTGGCTCTAGGATGGGGGCCATTTTTCACACACACACACACACACACACTCAACTGATGAAGAGTCCTCCCTTCACGCAACAGAATTTTGGTCAATTTGAGCCTGATGAACTCTGCTGACCTCCCCTGATGACTCCCTGAGACAGAGTGGCACCACAAATGTCTGCAGGCACCCACAGGTGACAGCTAGCCTTCATGTACCTTGGGACTCTTCCTGAGTGGCCTCAGACCCAGCACCAGCACCAAGTGTAAATCTGTACCAGTCTGGTGAAGATCTCTTCCTGCTACCTTGTGATTCACTGAAAGTCTACTGCAGGCAACTTGCAAACAACCAGAGGCTCTTTCAGTGACTGAGTCTAACAGGCAACCAGTAGGCAGAGGAAGGTGAAAACGGATCTCAGGGTGCCTTGAACATTTGCTGGCCTGCCACTGGGTTCAGTGCTGATAAAAGCTGGCCTTGTGCACAGCCTGGCCTTTCCCAAGTATACTCAGGCCCAGCAACAGCAGCTGCACTGTGGATTGCTTTGTAGCTCCAAACAGATTGCCCAGGGCCAGTCACAGGCAGTATCTGACATTTACCCACACTAGAGTCTCTCCTAAGAGCTTCAGAACCAACAGACCCAGTGGCTAGCTTCAGACAACTTCAGAGAGAATTCAATTAGCTCCATGAGCAGCACATCCACAGGGAGATTTCAGCAGGCACCTAACCCTGTTGGGGTAAATTCAGCTTTGTGTGGTCAGCACTTGCATAGCAACTCATACAGAGTCAAGGATGATCCTCACAGTCAGCCAGCCTGAATGTCAACCATATGCATTGATGGGCCAAGAACAATAAAGGCTCTATTAAAACAGGAGGGCTCATATAATGCACCCAAGAGACATACCTAAACAGTCAAGTTCAGGTGATCAAGGAGACTGCACCACTGGGTACCACAGAACACATACTACATAAGACCACCCTACCAAAACTGGGATATATAGAAGATCTACCTAATACACAGAAACAAAGACAGAGAGGCAACCAAATTAGGGAGACAAAAATATATTCTCCAAATAGAAGAATAGAAAAAATCTCTGGGAAAAAAATAAATAAAAGAGGCAAGCAATCTACCAGATCATAAAAACAACATGTCAGAAGTGAAGAATACACTATCTAAAATGAAGAATACACTAGAATCAATAAATAGTAGGTTAGATGAAGAAGAGAATCAAAGTGATTTGGAAGATGAGGTAGCAGAAAACAACCAATCAGAGTAGCAAAAAAGAAAGAAAAATTAATAAATAAGGAAAGTTTAAGGGACCTGTGGGACATAAAGCATAAAAACATCCACATCATAGGAATGCCAGAAGGAGAAAAGAGAGCAATGGATTGAGAATCTATCTGAAGAAGTAATGACAGAAAATTTTCCAAATTTGGTGAAAAACTTTTAAGTCCAGAAGGTGCCAAACTAAAAGAATCCAAAACTCCCACAGTAAGACACATCATTGTGTGTGTGTGTTGTGGGGGGGGGGGCGATATACATCATAGTTAAAATGCCAAATATTAAAGACAAAGTGAATTTTACAAGCAGAAAGAAAAGAGAAGTTATTTACACAGGAGCTTTCATAACACTGTCAGCTGGTTTCTCAACAGAAATTTTGCAGGACAGAGGGATTGACACAATATGCAAAGTAATGAAATGCAGGGAGCTACCACAAAGACAACTTACCCAGGAAGACTATCATTTAAAATTGAATGAGAAATAGAGCTTCCCAGACAAGAACAAGCAAAAGGAGTTTATTACCACCAAACCAGTATTACAAGAAATGTTAAAGTGTCTTCTTTAAGAAAAGGATGGAGAGAGAAAAAAGAGAAACACAGTTATAAAGAACAAAATGACAATAAATATGTAACTATCAAAAATCACTTTAAATGTAAATGGCTTGACTGTTCCAATCAAAAGACATAGGGTGTCTTTTGAATTCATAATAAGAAAATAAGCTCCATATATATGCTCTCTACAAGAGACCCACCTCAGAATAAAAAACACACAGAGACTAGAAGTAAAGGGACAGAAAAAGATATTTCATGCAAATGGAAATGAAAAAAGAATCTGGGAGAGCAATACTTATATCAGACAAAAGAGACTCTAAAGCAAAGGCTATAATGAGAGACAAAGAAGGGCACTATGTAATGATAACAGTATCAGTTCAACAAAAGGATATAACACTTGTGAACTTCTACACACCCAACACAGGAGCACCTAACATGTGAAGTGAATCTTGGTAGACATAAAGGGAGAGATTGACAGGAATACAGTCATAGTTGGGGACTTTAACACCCCATTGACTTCAATGGACAGATCTTCCAGATAGAAAAATCAACAAGGAGACAGTGGCCTTAAATGAAACACCAGACATGATAAATTTAATTGATATCTTCAGAGTATTTCACCCTAAAGCAGGACAACATGCAATCTTTTCAAGTGCACACCTAACATTTTCTAGCACAGACTGCGTTTAAGACACAAAACAAGTAACAATAAATTTAAGAAGATTGAAATCATATCAAGCATCTTCTCTGACCACAATGGTATGAAACTAGAAATCAATCACACACACACACACACATACACACAAAACCCTGAAGTACATACAAATAAATGGAGACTAAATAACATGTTACTAAACAATGAATGAGTTAACAATAAGATCAGAAAAGGAATCAAAAGATACTTGAACAAATGAAAATGAAAACAGAACAACACAAAATCTATGGGACATAATGAGAGCAGTTTTAAGAGGGAAATTCAGAGAGAGGAAGATGGCGGC
The DNA here is from genome assembly GCA_004024845.1 of Tonatia bakeri. Lineage (NCBI taxonomy): Eukaryota > Metazoa > Chordata > Mammalia > Chiroptera > Phyllostomidae > Tonatia > Tonatia bakeri. The sequence goes on from PVIA01014645.1 coordinate 25,957, forward strand.
GATGTGGGGGGAGTCCTGATCCCCTTCTCCACTGCTCTGGGGAGAATTCGGCCGATCTGAGGAGAGACAGAACAGGAGACCACCGATATCGCAACATTTATGAAAACAGGACATCAGAAGTTGACCAGACATTGAAAAAAACAGACGGTAGGAGCACGTTTTCGGGAACAAAGGGGCCT